>JAMKCH010019529.1:0-22703 GCA_023653785.1 Ophioderma brevispina
AATGGACCTTCAGAGGTTGACATCAAGTTAGCAGGAGAATGACCATTGACATAATTTCAAGGTCAAAAGTCAATTTTCACAAAGTAGAGACATTGCTCCCATCCAAGGGGTTTATATCTACAATCCTTGCTAAAAGTCATGGAACACAAGTGCATTCAGGTGTAGATAAATTCCCCTGTATAATGTTGTTCAGAGGCCAATTTTTCATCGTGTTGTGAAGGTGTCTCAACATTGTCTGTTGGGGAGGGGGAAGGGTAAAACAATGCTCTCAGTTCCTGCTTTCCCTTGGAGTTGAAGAATGATATATTCACTCACAGCAAAGTCTCTCAGCCTTGATTGCATTAAGAAAGTGCAAGGTGTTCCAAGTACTTTGGTGAGAATTGTAGCTAATGTAACTGTTACCCCACCCAATGCAATTCTCACAATGCGCTGTTGTTATTATTTCAATCAAGGTTTTTTTTCTTTTTCAGATAATGGAAGGCAACCTATTGCTACCTGACCCTGCATATTTTTTAAATGTATCTGATGATGATCCGGTGAGTAACAATATTTTTTCTTGCTATTGTTCAATTGTGCCCGTTCACTTTAAAATTCCAGAAAGCCACCCTGACTGTGTAAAACACTTTAACGTAATACCATCCAAAGCTTCACCAAAATCAGAGATGTAACTTTTAAGGAAATTTCTGGATTTTTGGCCATAAATAAAAAAAAATCCGGAAATGTAAAAAAAAAATATTTTTTTAATTTTAATTTTTTTCAATTTCTGAGATCAAAGTGTTATTGATAATGGTAAAACTGCATCAAAAAACCAAGTTTTATGTACCAATTTATTTTAAAGAAGTGGTCTTGTACCCTAAAATCACGTAAGAAAATACATTCCCCAGAACTTCACCGGATGCTACGCTAAAATTTGGCCTTCCCGTCGGTTCAAATTTTGAATTTTCAGGAAATGGGACTACTCCTCTGTTACATCACTGCAAAATACAAGTCACATTTGCTCACCTTCAATATATTTTATGAATAATTAAATTGTTCCACTCTTACACAGATTTCCTAATCAGAGACCTCCATCTCATAATTGTAACCTCTTTCTGTATCTTGTGTTTGATTTTAATTTTGGAGAATTTTGTTGCCTTAGTCTGTTTCTTCTTCTTTCTTCTTGTGTTCTCTTTCTATCTTTCTTTCTGCAACATACTACCTGCTTCCTAGTCGCTTTGACCAAATTTGGCCATACTTGCCACCCCAGAGAGAAAAAAAGCTTAACATCATTAAATCAGCCCTGTTTTGCCTACTCGAGGGAATTTTCCCCTTTTTCCCTCAACCAGGAAAATCTGCCTCAAAACCACATCCAACGGGGAAAATCTGCCTCAAAACTGGAGATTTTCCCCCTCTGAGAAGTGACCCCTGTTATGCCCCAGGTTATCACTGACCCCACCACAACTCAGCACATGACCAGTTTTGGGCCAAATGTCACATGGGGTCACTAGGGGTCAAATGTGATTGAGTGGACAGTGGCGTATCTTAGGGGTACTTTTCGGGCACGCACCCCTGGGGTCTATGTCAAAACATGCAAAGTCAGTCTATTTTCAGCTATTAGAGGTCCTTCCGCCCGAAGGGTCCCCCTCAAAAGCCAGGTCTGGATACATCAGTGGTGGATGGCTATTGTAGGGGCATAGATTGATGTTGGTTGTCTGTAACAGGCAAGGGTGGGCTTTCGATTGATAGGCGGTTGGGTAAGTGGACCAAATGTCAATCAATCCACTCCTGCCATCTTGACCCAATGCCAATTAACTTCTAACTTGGTAGGGTGATGGCAGGGTTTTAAAATGCTGTATACTTTCTTACAGGTTATGAATATTAATGAGCTAAACCAAAGTCTAGCTAAAATATAAAGGGAAACATAAGAAGTTCTGGTATATATGGCCCTCAAGTAGGGAACTTTTGAAATATGTTTGGCCTTCTCTGGCCCTTCAGCTAATATAATTGAGAACCCCTTGTCTAGGTTCTCATGGAAACATAGCCATGTGGCCAACACAACCTTGTTTGTCTTTTCTAAGAAAGTGTCACCCAAGATGTAGTTAAATTGCTTTTGGTATAGATGCAAAGGCTCTTGTGGTCAACAGTGAAATAACAGCAATATCAAATTGGAAATCAAAGATTAAAAGCTCTGTAGAATAAGTGTTCATAAAGGCCCTATGGAACAAGTGTTCATAAAAGCTCTATGGGATAAATGATCACAAAAGCTCTATGGAATAAGTGTTCATAAAGCATTTTTGTGAAAGAGCCCATCAAAATAACAAATGGGAAACCCCCATATCCAATAATCATGGATAAACATGAAACCTGATGCTATACTGCTATCTAATGCTATTATTTTTCAAAAGAAGATATTTCTTAAAGATATCAAGTTGGCAATCAAAGATTGAAAAAGATCAATTACATCCACAAGGCTCAAAAAAGCATTTTGACAAAGAACCCATCAAAAAGGAAATGAGAAAAATATCCACCTCAAAAACTCTGGGATAAACAGGAAGTGTGACATGGATAAAGAGGCTTTTCAGGGAAAAAGAACTGCTTTTTGAAAAGCAATCAAATCATAAAACAGCTACTACTGAACCACATCAAACTTCTTTGTATCATTTTCCTTTGTATAAAAAATAATCTTTAATATAGTATATGATATTGAGTTACAAAACTTTCTGCTTTTAAGGTTAATAAAGATTTTAAAGAAAAGGTGGTCTTTTGTAGCATGCAATGGGATATGTCTTCTTGCTATCAAAACACCAAATTCTAGTGAAATTGGAAATAGATACGGTGTGATCAGCATTGAATCAACAGGAGTCATTCAGTCTCTGTTTATGTGCACGCTAGCAAAGTCATGGCCATTGCAAACGCACATGTAAGCTGGGTAACTACAGAGTATCCCATAGGGTAGATATTGGAGAAGATACAAGTCACTATACAGTGGTGGTTCTTATCGTATTCAAACACTGTGGTTCTCAAATCTGATCCAGCCAGAGGTGCAGGTACAATGTCTGGCTGCTTCACTGAATTCTGCAAGGTCCTTGTAATTTCAATTGTTGCTCAAGATATGTTCAATGTCTGTGGTGCTGTTTTTTCCACATTAACGGTTTTCCCTATCTGCTTCCAGGTAGCCTCACTTCTGTAAGGAAACCTTAGATCGACCAATCCTGGTTCTCAATCTGTTGAGACATTGCTATTCAGGCCATGAAGTATACACATGGAATACCTGCAGCTACAGCATTGCAGCTGGCTGAGCCTGGCTCAGTGTGTACTGTGTAGTAGCTACTGCACTGAGTCAGTGTGTACTGTGCTCTAGTGGGTACGGTAGACACTGAGCCCGGGGGAGCACTCACATATAAAATGGATATGGGTCTAAGGCTCGCGCTTCCAAACCCAGAGGCATTCGGTGACAGAGGACTGAAAAAATAGGGGTCTTTGGGTGAGAGACAGGCAAATTGCCCCAAAATAGGGGCTTTTAGTGTGACAAATTTGCAAATTTTTCGAAAAAAGTAGGGACTTTGGTTGATATTTTTGCAAAATTTTCCTAAAAATAGAGGTCTTTGGGTGAAAATTTTCCACCAAAATAGGGGTCTTTGGGTGACAGGGGTAAAATGTTCACAAAATATGGGGTCTTTGGGTGGAATTTAAAAAGAATATGGGGTCTTGGGTGAAAATGATGCTGAAAAAGGGGGTTTTAACAGCCTAACATAAGTGTGGCTTCCAAGATGGAATGCACCCCCCCCCCCTCCACTGGGACACACAGTAAGAATCTGGCTGGGTGTACAGAGGCATTCCTTTCTAGTGTTTTATTTGTTGTAAAATGCAAAATATTTGAATTTTATGTATTGTTTGGGATGTTCACTATTTTTCAATAGGCAGAAATGATTAAGATGGAGATTTTACATCTTTTCTTGCAATCTGCAAGTCGCAAAATTTTACGGGTGAATTTTAAGAAGTAAGGATGTTAAGGATATTAACACTTTCAAGCCCTGTTTGAGGCTAAGTTATTTCGGAAGCCATCTTAAAACCACTGACCCAAGACTAGGCTTGTTTGAAATCATTTGAATGCATTTTACATACTAATTCTAAATATGTTCATAAAAATGTATAATTTTGACATTTTTAAAAAGAAATTGCAACAATTTGATAACTATACATTTTGATAAATATATTTATTGGCAACTATAGTGTGTAGGGCTCAGGGGAGAAAGAGCTGAAATAGACGCATTTTGATGTTTCCCAAAATAACCAAAAAGCTGTATATACAATAATTGATTTATATATGAAAAAAATCCATTTTGTTTTATAATAAAATTAGGCACTTTCAGCCAACTCCAGAGCTCCTTTTTACCAATGAAAGTGACAGCAAGTCATAGATTCAACATCATTAGGAGTCATGATCGACTGCCAGTTAACTGCCATTAGCTTATCAGTTGTGACTTTCCCTAATAATTACAGTACAAAACAACAAGCAAAATTTGTATAAACTCTATGAAATGCCAAAAATTGTGTTGTTAGTGGATGCACCAGAACTTCTGCTGATAAATCTGTATGGATTGTATGGTACAAGTTTGTATGGTTTTCCTAGTTAAAACCAAGGATCCAATATAATTGCTTCACTTTTTCCAAGCGTTGTGGTGTTATCCGCCATGTCAAATGTTACCTTCCAAATTTCATCCTCAAAAAACTTGCTGAATCACTAGTTATGCCACATTTTGACTATTGTAGTCATGTTTGGTCAAATTGTTCTCAAACACTCTCTCACAGGCTTCAAGTTCTTTTGAACAATCTAGCTAGAATTATTTTGTCTGATGATGTAAGGACACCTATTGATTCAATGATGAGTACTCTTAAATGGCTTAAATTAGATCACAGATGGAATAATCACATTCTTATTATGTTATTTAAATGTCTTACAGGTAAAGCCCCTAATTATCTCTGTTCAAACTTCACTTTTACTCACACTACCTATGATTATAGCACTAGAGGGAATTCCTCAAATTCACTTTATATTCCTCACTATAAGAGCAATGCAGGTTTGAGAACATTTCATGTTAGAGCAGCAAATCTTTGGAATAACTTGATTGATATTCAGACCCGCTCTAATTTTGATTCTTTGTCTCTTTGCCAATTTAAATCTGTGGGCCTTTCAACTTAATTAATCATTAGTTTAAAATATTTGTATGTTTATCAAATGTAATCTCTATGAATTTTGTGTGTACTGCACTTTTGAAATGTTTAAAATTGCTTGTAAATGTATTAAATGGGTTTATCCTGTATCTAACAGGGCTCCGAGGATAGGCAGAGCAAGTGTTTCTTCTCACTTGATTGACTACCTCTGTCTAATGAAAGCTTAAATAAATAAATAAATATCAAAACTGATGAAACAAGCAGGTTCATTACAGCTGGCCTTCTTAGACTTCTGTACAAAATAATGATTAACAGTGGTCATAAAAATCACACAATAATAATGAAATAAGATTCACAGAAGGAATTTTCTGGCGAAATTTTCTGATTGAACACCTTATGAGTTCTTGACTTGAATACCGTTCCTCTGACAATTCTGTATTTTTTTCCCTGTGCAGACACTGGCAGCTTATTACAAATACATGGTGACAATAGCCAAATTACTAGGGGCTGAACCGCAGGAAGCCGAACGTCAAATGAATGACATACTGGAGTTCGCCAAGGAAGTGGCTAATGTAAGTCGGGATGCGGGCGGGGGTTCGTTGTACTCAGAGACATTTCAAGTGAAATTATTACCTACTAGTGGTTGCATGACCCAAACATGAATGTTACTGTGTGTTTAAGGTCATGGCTAGAGATTGTGCATGTTCCAGAACCTCAATCCTGGCGTGTTGCCAGATCAACATAGCTTTTATTCCATCAAGCGTCAATTATAGAGAATCGTGGTGACAAGTCAAGATTCAACCTGCTGCACTAAAGATGTGTGCAACTTGTGTGAGAGTACCATAAGTAAAGTCTTCTGGACTTTTTTCCATCTTAAATTCATTAAAATGGCAAGAAATTCAAATAATGTTTTGCTTGAATGTTAACTGTTTTTATCCCCCCCCCCATTGTACAAAATTGACTAAACTTGGTGCATGGCAAGTAATGCCCATGCACTGTGTCATCATTATTTGTGCATATTAATGAGCTCTTTTACATATTTGTTCTGATTGGCTCATTACTAAAAAGGTGAATTTCTACCTGATCTTAATATCCAAATTTGACAAAACTTGGTATGGAGGTAGTGGTGCATGACAAGTAATACCCATGCAATGTGTCATCATTATTTGTGCATATTAATGAGCTCATTTACAATTTGTTCTGATTGGCTCATTACTAAAAAGGTGAATTTCTACTAGATCTTAATATCCAAATATGACAAAACTTGGTATGTAGGTAGTGGTGCATGACAAGTAATACCCATGCATTTGTCCTCATTCTTTTGCATATTAATGAGCTCCTTTACATATTTGGCGCCTGATTGGCTTATCACTAAAAAAATGGTCTACCAGATCCAATGTCCAAATTTGAAGACAAGCCACAATATTAGTATCTATGTATTTTTGTGCCAACAGACTGTCAGAGCGGGGGCCTTGTTCCCCAGCCATTTCTCCCACATGGATATGCCTCTGATATGAAATCTACACCCTTTTGTGAAAGATTTTGTTTCAGGCTGGTATTCTGAAAGGGAGTCTAACTTTAAGCCAGGGGTAGTCCTACTGAGCAGACTTTTTTTCAAAATACGTTGAAGTTCATGAGGAATTTTCTCGCTTGTTACAGCACATTTTTGGAGTATGTTGGAAGGGAAAAAGGTCCACTCATGTAGGACTAATTCTGGTTTAAACCCAGGTCTAAAGTTAGAATACCTTTCAGAATACCAACCTTACCAAAAGAAATAGCCCATTGAATAAGGCCATTTGAAATATACACCCCATCAGTACAAAATTTTGTTAAAAATCTTCCGAGGCATGAGTATGCATTTCAAATGGAAGAATAGTCCATTTCGAGAGTATGACTTTGTTTACTTAAAGGTGCATTTCATGATTCCAGCACCTTATGTTTTATTAATTGTTCACTAGATATCCTTGTGATAAGCTTATTCCCAAAATTTGAGTAGATTCCGATCTTGCGGTTTAATATTATGAGCAATTGCTTGTTTCTCACGGTTCCATAAGACACTGTACTGTAATTTCTGTCCGTTTACAGACAGAAAGTACAAAACTGCAAATTTCTTGCAAATATGACCGAATTTGCACGTAAGATTAGGTACACGTGGTTTCCAAAGGCTAACGGTTCAGATGATATGAAAATTTCAACTTGTTTGAGGTAAGTCGGAGGGACGAGGTTGTGGATCACGAAATGCCCCTTTAATCAAAAATTACGTTAGCAACCCATGTAATGTAACAACATACATACATGATGTAGGGAAATGTAGGTCAGACAGTGTAGGTATGAGTAAATTACGATCTGGTTTGCCCACTATGACCTAAAAATAACTTCACTTGCATGATAAATCGTAGCTATTCTCTGAGAGCAAAACCAGTCACATAGTGTGAATTTTGAGAGCTGTGTCGGAAATGGGAATAGAGGTCTTCCACCTTTCGGATTAGCGGCCATCTTGCCGGGAATGGTAAAGTCCATTCCAAATTTCTGGAGACTTCCTAAATCTAAAGAACGACATGCATGTTGGATATGTATGCATAAAAGTATGGGTCACACTTTGAATAGCACAAGTACTTTGAGGTCGGGTATTAAATTGATCTGAAGAGGAATACTACGGGAACTAACACCTTTTGTTATAGGTTATGCATGAGTGAGGTGAAATACCTCTATAGAATATCACAATGGGCCAATGTAGTCTCATTGTGCATGGCAGAGTTCAGTTACTTTGATTCGCCAGTGTATTTAGAAATACAGTCTCTGTTTTTCTGGGTGTGATTTATGGTACCCAGGATACACCAATGACGTAGATAAAATCTAGACTGCTAGCAGCCAATGTTACTTTATAAATTTCTCGCGGTGGTAAAATTACCCGATGTGCACTTCGAAATTCCATCCAAGCAACACACTCAAACTTCTGTAAAACACATTAAATCAAGGCTTACACAGCGTAGATTTTCATGCTGGTGTAAGAGACTGATTGTTTACATTCCAAAATGATCACTGTTATGGTTGGATTTCAAGGCAGAAAAATGTCATTAATTTCGTAATCTTTTACTTTTCTGAATAGTTACTTATGTGAATGAGTAGTTGAATCCCTTCTGCAAAAATTTCTCGTGAACATGTCAAGGAATATCAGAAAGGGTGAAATTTTTTCGATTGTACCACTGACCTGCAAAACCACTATTTTCACGCTTTCTGATTCAAAGTGATTGCACACCAAGATGGTTTTGTGCTGTGTATCGTTTTGTGTACAGATTTCATAATGGAAATGTTGGAAAGAACGGTGAACTCTGCATACGCAACATATTTCTGAGAATTGTGGGTATTTTTAAGATCAAATTTTGCTTGTAGTTAACCAGTGGCTGGTGTTGACGTCTTTTGCAAGTCATTGAAGGAATAACACGGGTAAAAGAAAACCTCCCAAGTGGGGCATCTTGCTCAGCAGGCATGGGGTACACAAGGTCAATAATGTCAATGCACAGTACATGTACATGTAATGCCCACTGAACCATGGCTTTGGATGATGAGCACATTCATAGCTCATAGTGTGTGGCACATGTTAGGGAGGATTCACTATTTACACCAGTAGGGAATAGAAAATTTGACTAGTCATGTGTTTATGAGCAACAGGGGAATATGAACATTTTCATCAAGGAGAGGGGAACCTAACTTTTAAATTGAGAAATTTCATTAAAAATAACATTTCTGAATTGAAGCGAAGGAGAAACAAATTTTTTCACTGAAAAAGAGATGAATTCCTCCATTCCCCCATACCGCAGCATAAATAATAACTTATTACAAAATTGTGATTTTCTATATGAAGGACATTGATTTGAGCTTAACTATTTTGCATAATGACTAGTATATATATTTCAAGCATAATGTACATGCAAAAAACAGGATTTGTTAGAAAATTGAGGGTGGTATTCATGGGCTCTGAGGCAGCCTTTAAAATCAGAACACTCACAATACTTGTTTCAATGTATTTGGTGCAGAGCAAAAATTGTCACAGTGTGAATTTCGAGCGCATTCACCAGCAAACATTGTCTGAAATTAATCAATTTGGAAAGAAGAATATCCTTGACTCCGAAATGTAAAAGAATTCTAATTGATTCTTCTCTGAAAAAAAATTCGAATGCTCATTGTATATACATGACTGTAGTTTTATGTGTCACGCATGTTGTCTTTTTTTTTTGGTGTATAGGTTGTTGTTCTCATGAAATAAACAATTTTTGCTTTACCCACAATATCACCCTCTAATTAAAATCAGGCAGCATGGGTGTAACGCGGTACATTTCATTTTCTATTGTACCATGGCTCTTCTTACTGTAAACAAGGTCAATAACCTTGAGTCAGTAATCCCGGTCTATCTATTACATCCTTCTTTCCTACAGATGGGAAAAAAGGGGGAATATAACAATGTGTATGTCTGCTTAGCAGATCTCTGTCAATTGAATGCTACAGGACTAGGTTATTATGTTATGATTGAAAAAACATGTGTCACTTGCACTTTGCTTCATAATTAACTTGTCTTTTTCGTCAATTAATTGCCTGAGTTATCATTTTGAAAAAAGAAATAATAATGGAATGCAAGTGGAATAATTGTTTTTGATCATTTGTTTCAAATTACTTAAACTATCTCAAATGTTTAAAGGGCCATGGTCCGATCACTAATAGCCTCATCCCTTTGAACCCAAGATTTTACCGGAAATGGTCAAAATTTGGTATCTGAAAAAAGCTATCATTGTTCTCATTTACTCAGTGGAATTGTAGGGTTAAAGGATGTTTGGTTTGGTTTGGGTGTTATGAGCGAAAATGTGCCCCATTTTGGTCAACCAATATTAATTTTACACACTTACACTATGGAATTAACAAATCATGTTTTTAGCTCTCACCATACAAAAATTGGGTTGAAATATCAGCACAAAACTTACACGATGGGGTTGATTTGGGGTGAAGGCCATTCTGTCTATCAAGATGAAAAATTTATACATAAATGGGTCATCCCCATTTAATGTATTACAAAATTGTAGTAGATTGTGTACTTCAATGAATTACCCAAGCTTTTTTAAATCAATCAGTCCCGTTATTCACTGTGCACCTGATTGGCTCAAGAAGCACATAGCGCGTATGCGCAATCGTGTCGATGCTTATACGCTGTAGCTGTTATATTGCTCAAATTACTTGAAACTATCTCAAGTGTTGTAAAAAGGGCATGTCTGAGTGCTAATAGCCTTGTCCCCAGAACTGGAAGTGGTCAACATTTGGTATCTGAAGAAAGCTACTAATTTTCCTAATTTAACCGGAAATCATATGAGCGAGAATGTGCCCCTTTTAGGTCCACCAATATACTTTGACACAACCTAGTGGGAATTACAATATCATGTTTTTGGCTCTCACATCCCGGGTTTAAATATTGGACACAAAACTTTACAGATGGTGTTTTGGGAGTGAAGGTCATTCTATCAAGATGAAAAATTTATATGCGTAAATGGGTAATCCCACCTTTGAATGTATTACAAAAATGTGTAATTTATACTCATTGACGGCTGAGCTTTTATTGAGGCTTTATTATCCAGGCCTATTATTCATTGTGCACCTTTGATTGGCTCTAGAAGCTTGTAGATTCTATGGGCATCGCGCGGATGGCTTATACGATGTAGCTGTGTTATATCATCGCAAATTGCGTCACTTACGTCTTAAAGAATATGTATCTCGTATTTCAGGTGACAAGGTATGGAGAAGATATGTTGAAAATGGACCAGAAGACAGCTACTCACTTGAAGGACAATCGTGATTTAAAGGAAACATCATGCACTGCAGTAAGTTCATCACCTTTTCAATCCTGCTATGCTAGATTATGTATAGGCTATAATTAGAGAATTAAAAGATAGGATTTGTGTTGCCTATCTAATATCATGTTTCATATTGGATGGGCAGTCCAATATTGTTGAGTAGTCGATGCCGGCATAAGATAGGCAACAAACCAATGATATTGCATGTTGCTTTACTAAACCCGACCACTGAATAAGAATAGAATTTGTTGTGCAGTGCAAGACGTGTAAGTGCAATAGCGGTCATTTGTCAAAAATCGCCATTAAAATACTACTATGCTAAGTCTGTGCTCAGTGGCTCTTGAAAGGTTCCTCACCAGAAGAACGATTTAAAGGAAAGATAAAATAGCGATTTGCGGATCCCCATATTGCATCTCGTGAAGTGCCCATTTCCATCGGGAACTTGTACCCCCTCATGTCAGCTTAAACAACATATGGTAAGAGCGAAAATATAAAGGGATTAGCAGGATAATGCGAGAAAATCGAAAATGTAGAAATGCATGTTTCTCACATATAAATCAGGATTAAGTGTGTATAATTCCATATAAGCTGCTTTAATGAAGAAAAACACCAAATAGTGAAAAAAATGAAGTATTTGAAGAAATTTTAATTACCGTCTCCTGCATACCAATGGGAAGCTTATGACTTGTGATGCATTATGGGTATTGCGCAAATTGTCTAATGAGAGTTGTATCAGATGTATCACACGCAGCCATTGCACTTACCACCTTCTTGTTTAAAAGTTAAAAGTTAAACCTTCCACTCTGATGGCGCATTAGGGTGGTGAATATCGTCGTTTCCAAAACCGAGGCCACGCGTCTGCCAATGCAGTGAAAGCTTACAGTAGGGGGTAGTCTTCTGGTAGCTCGGTGTTACGCAGTAGCTACCATTTTAAGTCTTGGTATGACCAGGCCTAGGTTCGAACCGCCGAACTCATAAACTTGGGGTCCGACGCGTCTAACACTCTTGGTCCTTCTTGTTTTAACATGACCAAATTGCAGTGTTTAGAGGGCTTCCAAAATGACATTGAGTTCATTTGGGCTTCTCAAAATCTACTGAGCTAAAGCTAAGGCTTTTTGTATCTCATTTGACGGCATTTTGCATGCTACTGAATGGGTCCTAAAAAAAATTTGAATAAAATTGAAAAGTGTTACCTCAAAGCTACTGTACCTCAATCAACTATAGAAATTTTCATGTTTTGTTAAAATGTGCAGTGCCACTTTAAATATGTATTCGCAGCTGACAATGAATAAGTTGCCCTTCGTGTGTTCCCCTGTGATTGCCTATAGGTTTTGTATAGTACTATATTATGAGACTTAGGGAGGTATCACTACATCAACATCATCTATCAGCATGTTACTTGAGATGGTATGTTAGTCTTTGCATGCACATGCCAAATGTCCCTCAGTGTAGCCCTTGCGATTGTGCTCTTACTGTGAACACATACTCATTGAGTGCGTTGATTATGCGCTTATACGTAGAAAAATATTATAAGGCCTTGCAGGTGATAAATTTTCTGAAGGAGGCTGACTTTGTTTAAATGGGCATTTCGTGATCCCACAGCCTCGTCCCCCTGAACTTACCTAAAAGAAATTGAGATTTTATATATCTGAAACCGTCAACATTAGTAATCCCTGTGTACCTATCTTACGTGCAAAATTCGGTCGTATCTGTAAGAAATTCGCAATTTGGTATGTTCTGTCCGTAAAAGGACAGAAATTAGAGCAACAGTGGCCTATGGGGCCGTGGGCAACAAGCATTTGACTTCTATAACACAAAACCGCAAGGGCGGGATCAACTAACAATTGTGAATAGGCCTTTTATCAAAGATATTAGTGAACCAATGATAAACAGAAGGTGCTGAATCACGAATTCCTTTAAGAATTTTAACTGTATTTTTATAAACATGTAATTTGAATTACTGAAGGAACGTTTTGTATATTACATGGTTTATAGACTTTATAAATTTGTTTTTATTAATGTTTAATGTATTCCTTAATGACACAATTGTGGTGAGTTGTGTAAATTTTAACTCACTCACTCACTCGGTAAGTAAAAATGCACACATGATCATTTTAATGTGTGGGGTTTGAGAAACCCAAAAACGACCATTTGATGACCGGCATTGGGTTGTCTTTATTTAAGCTGTATAGTGTGTGTGGCATGCTTTAGCAGGAAGACACATAGGGATGGCTTTTTCCGTAGTGGGCTGGGCTGTGGCCGTAAACAAATGTTAACAATTGCTCATTTCTCACATATGCATTGACTGATTAACTTCATACTTGGTCAGAAAAACCACTGGCCCAAGGCTCATATGTGGGTAGTCGTTTCATATAGAAATCCCATGGATGCAAATAAGCTATTACAATTTATTCCGTCATGCGCTGTATGACGTTGTGCAGTAGCACTTGATGGAATGAATGGCAATACCTCATTTGCATCCATGGGACTTCTATATAAAACGTCTACCCATATGTGGTGTAAACAAAGTGACCTCTGATGACAACTATGTGAACTTTGACCCTATTTTGTGAAAATCTTTAAAATTACATTTCTTTGGCATATAGGATACTGTGGCCACCAAAGTTACTCAAAAAGAACCACTGGTCAAGACTTAATGTGGGATGTACACAGATTGACCTTTGATGACCCCTGTGTGGCCTTTGACCCGATTTCATTAAAATCAAACAAAGGTTAACAATTGCTCATTTCTCACTTATGCATTGACTGATTAACTTCATACTTGGTCAGAAGAACCACTGGCTCAAGGCTCATGTGGTGTAAAAAAGTGACCTCTGATGACCTCATGTAAACTTTGACCCCATTTTACGAAAATCTTTAAAACTACATTTCTTTGGCACATAGGATGCTATGGTCACCAAAGTTACTCAAAAATAACCACTGGCCATGACTTAATGTGGGATGTACACAGATTGACCTGTGATGACCCCTATGTGAGCTTTGATCCAATTTCATTAAAATCAAACACCAAAGTGCCTCAACAAAAAACACTGGTGAAAATCTAACATCACCAAACTACGACTCCCGTTGACAAAGCGCGATGGCAGGCGACACAAGCTTTCTGGGGAATGATGTATTTTTGGTTTTAAAAAAAAATTAATTGTGGTGTAAGGACTTAAGAATTAGACCACCTGGAATAACCAACTTAGGTTTTCAGTGGATAATGTATGTTCTCTTTTTGGTCCCCCGCCAACTTTAGTTGGCAAAGGGGGACTATAGAAATGCCCTGCGTCCGTGTGTGCGTGCGTCCCACGCAATATCTCTGGATCTAAGCAAGTGTGGGTGTCCATCTTCGCAACATAGATGCATCTCAAGTAGGCGTTGGCTGGGATGTAAAGTGGGTCATGTGACATAGGTCAAAGGTCAGAATCTGGTCAAATATTGTCAAAGTTGTTGTGGTCAGAAAAATAGGATATATTTTTGTAAGCCCCGTGTAAACACAGAGTATCTTTTGATCTACATGTAAGCAAGTATGGGTGTCCATACTTTCACACCATAGATGTCACCCATGTAGGACGGTGTAATGATTTTCGGAGGTTGGGGCATGGGGCATGGGTCAAGAGGTCAATGCGGTCAAAATTGGGATTAAATTGCTATAAGCCTTGGCAATTGTGGCAGGAATGATGAAACTTCATGACAAAAATTTGAAGGTCCTTTCAAGGTCATGCGGGTCCAATTCAATGTCAATGGGAATAATATCGCTATAAACCCGTGTCAATGGGGTATGATGATGAACTGGTGGGTTGTGGTCAACATCAGTGCCGAAAAATTTTGAGGTCATTTCAAGGTCATGCGAGTGTCATTCAAGGTCAAATGGCATTATATTGCTATAGCCCTTGTTCAATTGTGGGGTAGGATGATGGAACTTTGTGGGTGTGGGCACAGTCAGTGCCAAAAAATTTAAGGTCATGCGGGGTCATTCAAGGTCAAATGGAATTTAATTGCGTTAGCCCTTGTCAAAGTGTGGTAGGATGATGACACTTGGTGGGTGTGGTCCAACATTCAATGCCTGAAAAATTGGAAGGGTCGTTTCACAACAAGGTATTGTGGGTCATTCAAGGTCAAACCACTAAGCATGTGGTAGGATTATGAAGCTTGGTGGTTGGTGGTCAGCAATTCGTGCCAAAAAATTTGAAGGTCATTTCAGGTCATGTGGGGGGTCATCCAAAGGTAAATCACTAAGTAATGTGGTAGGATAATGAAACTTTGGTGGTGTGGTCCAACTTCAGTGCCAAAAAATTTTTATGGTCATTTACAAGGTCATGTGGGGGGGTCATCCAAGGTCAAATCCATACACATGATCGTATGGTCATGAAACTGATGGGTGTAGTATGCATTCAGTGCCGAAAATTTTGAAGGTCATTTCAAGGTCTGGGGTTTATTCAAGGTCAAAAAAAATTTACGATCGCGACGGGCGGGGGACCTTTGTGGTTCAGAACCGCCTTGTTTAGTATTACTTCCACCAATAGAATATGATCATGGGATTGCTTTTTTTCACCCTCGCGCTCTCTAGCGCAGCGAGGGGTTAGTCATGATGGATTGGCGAATCTCGATTTCGTATGTGTGGCGACTATCAGGGGCTTCATTTTTGATCGTACGTCTATGAATTTTGGTAGTGGGTAGGGATGGCTATGGGAACAACGTCTTTCAATATAGCGATATCCCTACATCGGGTCCTTTTTGGCCGCTCTGGGCGGTTTTCGGCGCTGTGGGTCTTTAGAATTGTAGGGAAATTGGTAATATTCCGTGATGTTACGTCTATGCGCCGTGCATTTAGGTTACGCCCTGCCGAGGTCGGGCATTTGGCCAAGAATTCTCGTTGTGTTCTCTCTTCACAGGGGGTTAGGACGTGCCAACCTAACAGCAACGCAAATTCAAAACGCATCAACTTCCGGGTGCTAGTTCTTTTTTTAAAGACTTACGTAGGAGGGGTGCTCTTACACATATATCGAACGGTTACACCAGACTTGACTAAAGACTAGGCTTGGTCACAATATTTGAAAATCTAAAGACCGTTATTGGAAATTTTACACTATTTTGCAGCGGGGTTTATACACTAACCCCGACGGAATTTTAAGTCAATAATTTTTTTTCCTTAATTTTATCATTATATTACTATATTGTTTGAACAAAGTTTAAGTGGATTTTTTTTAATGTCACTTCTGGGGACCGCGGCGCCCAGTAATGCCCGTAGCATTCCCCAAATTACCGGTTGGAAATCCCCATGCCCAAATCGAGCAGACCTTGTCCTACCCCCAGCTTCTCGGGTTCTATTAGACAATCGATCCGATTCACGCTCCTTTGGTTTGTGGGTATGCTATCATCAGAATGGTGTTTGTAAGCTCCGTCTATTCAAGGGTATCACCGAAAATATAACGTCGACAGATCGTCCATGCAATATTACGGCGGTCCATTATTTCCCACGGTGTATCTGTGTCACAGACTCCGAAAGGTACTTCAATATGATGGTCTCGGGCGTCACAATCAAACATTTCCCAGGGTGCTACGGCACTATATTCTAGCTAATTTATATGCACGATCTTACTCTTCCCCACCCCCCGCCGTAGTCATGAGCGGGGTTGCAACCAATCGATTTGTATATTACAACAACCACATGATCTCGTTGATTTTGCTTGGCCCCCGTTTTTAATCACCAATGGAGAGTCCATTACAACATTACGTGACGTCGTTTATAAAACATATGTTGCCCTTGGCCGGTCCTACGTCTGTTAGACGGAGCTGAGGCTGTTCATAAGAACCCGGTCACCACGGGAGTCCAACACAGTGATGTTCTGCGAATTGTCTACCAGACCACATGGCCTACAGTCCATGATTATGGTCATAGACGATAGAAAGTCTCTCTGGTATGGTCGCTATTTTTTTTTTTTAATTTTAATAATTGTTCATTTTTTGAAACGTCTACCTTATTTTGAGCATGTTGCAAGAGTTTATAGCTTAGCGATCAAAATACAACAGGGAGTTGGCATTGATGATGGGGGGCCGGCCACCCGTTAACTCTACAGATTGATTGATCATTGATCTGTAAATTATTAATTCATGGTACTGTTTCATGTACAACACACTCCTGCCCTTGTCTATGTTCATGATGTTGTCACTATGAAACCGGGGAATCCCCACGGCGCATCAGTATAAAAGGCGAGTAAAAGAAAAAAACCTGTTTTTCTCGTCCCCGCCCTTCCTTTTTTGAGGGGCCGCCTCGATTTATTTTTTATTTTCAAAAAATGAAAAAATATAAATAAAAAAAAAAGCCGAAAATCCATCAGGAAATGTTTTCAAGACTGATAACTGCCGAATTTTGCGCCTCCCTGAAATGCGAATTCTTGCTGCTAAGTCCTCCAATCATTTTTCTCGTCTTTGAATTCAGTCATGAAATCACCGAAACATAACATCTTTTAACAAATGAACATCCCCAATGTTTTAATGTCAGATTAGCGTTAAAAATGGCCCAAACGCCCTGGGAATCTATACACGCTAGGCATGCCTGGCCGCTGCCATTGTGGTTGTTTTTTTTTTGTTTTTTTGGCAGATCTCTCTTCTGTATTGCCAGCACCATGCACTGGTACGATTTCGCCGTATTTTGTGCGTTTTTTTTAGTCCCCATAAGTGAAAAAAAATGATGAGTATACGGTTCATAATATCTCGAGCGCTTTAAAAAACACAGAAACTAGAATTTTCAAAAATAATGCGCTAGGAAAGTTCCTTAGATATTTGCCATAAATTTCTGAAATTTTATACAATAACCCCACCTTTTGAATATATTTTTCCCCTTACAATTGGATGCCAGAACTTCACAAATCGGAATCAACATCAGTGATTAACGAGGCTCAAGGATGCTGTCGCTTCTCCGAGGTTGTCGTTGAGTTTGTTGCAAATGAGTTAAAAAACCAATTAAGTGACAGTTCCCAGATCCTAAACGTCCCCTTAACTCTGGCATTTTTTCCACTTTCAAAAATCATGGAAGTCGGACCCGTTTTGTTTTTTTGTGGGAAATTGGCCCCTAGATCGAACAGAACAATAACGCTACCCACCGTTTTTTGCGGTGATCGTCAGGTTGTAGTCATTTTCCGAAAAGGATGGGTTGGGATTAGGCCTATAGCCTGTAAATTTGGTTCATTGTAAGCCAAACAAAACCTCAATCAGTTTGTTTCCCAGTAGTAGTCCCAAAACCTAAAAATGGGGGTAAAAAAAAATGCATTTTTTATTTTAATTACAAAAAAAAATTGAAAAGGGCTTCCCCAAAATTTGCTTCAAATTGGCTAAATGCAAGTCAAGACAGTTGCAAATCATACTTGATTGTCCAATTATTATTTTATAAACAAAAATATTGATTTTGGATCCTTGGATATCTTATAAAATTGAAACATTCTATCATCTGTATTTGTCTTAACAATGCAAATCTCCTCAGTAAATAGAAAGACAAACAACAACAAAATACAGTAAAATGGCTTCCAATTAAATTCATGTGGCCCTACTACTGCAACAAACTTGAATCCCCTGCTGGACGCACTATTCTTCAATCAACCACGTCTCCAACCACCCTCATCCAGCAACAACATTGGATCCTTATTCATCAATTACCTGACTACTCCCACCCATCAACCATCAACCACCACACCATGGAATACCTGACTTTGTCCTTGTCAACCACTGATTTCCAGTATGCATCAACCAGGGCATCAAATGCTACAAGACAACTAATATAGTTTAAAAACCTAATTTTTTGCACAAGTTTTATTGCTAAGGTATTTGGTATATCAGGGATTAACAGTAAAATATTGACTCGTCTGAGGGAAATGGTGCCAAAAACTACCACGAGTGACTGGAGACCGTGGCCTACTATTTTCCCGGACCAAGGTCAGGGAAAATAGGTAGTCCCACGGCTCCATTCACCGAGGGGAGGTATTTTGTACCATTTCACGAATATAGAGCAGTCAATATTTTGTTTTATATACATATAAAATATGTCACTCATTTGAAAACTTGCCAAGTTTCGTCAAGATCGGCTGCCACCCATGCACCACAACTCATTCCATGTCTGATGAACTCAAAGCTAGTCATCTAGTCATGGTTAATCCAATCGCGCTCTCTCCCACAATTTCTATTTCTCGAACTGCTCTAGACATACGATTTGTTTTTAAACGGTATACTCTATCTACAGCATTGATATTTCTTCTCCATTTTGATCAAAATTCAACAGAATTGCCAACGGTGACATGTAACAGGAGAATCAAGCAGAAGATGCAAGTGTCAGAGGTCAATCACCGGGAGGCATGGGCGATGCAAGATACCATTGCAGGGTAAAAAGTTCCCATAAAAATGAACTATTTCCCCGTGACGGGGGAAATAGTAGCTTTTTATGTGAACTTTTTCCCTCCTTTGAAAGTTTGGGGACTAGTCCTCAATATATTATGTCCATGGATATAGTATCTCACCCATCAAATGACAGAAATATTTTTATGTGTTATATATTATACAAATATTGACTCATGAGGGAACTGGTGCAAAATAACTACCCAGGGTGACTGAGACCGTGGGCCTACTATTTTCCCGAGAACGGAAAGTCGAGGGAAAATATGTAGGCCCACTGTCTCCATTCACCAAGGGGAGTATTTGCACCATTTCACGAATTAGACATTCAATATTTGTTTTTAATAACATATAAAAAATTTCACTCATTTGAAAAAAACCTTGCCAAGTCTCGTCAAGATCGACTGCCACCCATTCACCGCAACTCATGATGAACTCAAAGCTAGTCAGTCTAGTCATGGTTCAAATCCATCGCGGCTTCATCTCCCACACCTTTTCTCGAACTGCTCTCTACATAATACGATTGTTTTAACGGTATACTCTATAGCATTGAGATTTCTCCTTTTGAGTCAAATTCAACAGAAATTGCGCCAATGGTGAAATTAAACACGCAAATCAATCAGAAGATGCAGTGTCCAGAGGTCAATCACTATGAGGCATTGGCGATGCAAGATACCATGCAGGGAAAAAAGTTCCCATAAAATGAACTATTTCCCCGTTACGGGGAAATAGTAGCTTTTTATGGGAACTTTTTTCCCTCCTGTGACATTTTGGGTACTAGTCTTCAAATATATTATGTCATGTGACATAGTATCGCACCAATCAAATGACAGAAATATTTTTATGTGTTATATAATAAAATAAGAGACATTGAGGAATTAGGAAGGGCTTGTGTATTGCCTCAGGCCAGGGAGATTAGTACCAGAAATTACTTACAGTACTCATTAACTGCTGGTTTTCCTCAACTTTATTAAACTTTGAAGAAAAAAAATTAATTTTCTTCATTTGACATCTCCCCAATTTTTCAATTTTTGCAAAAATGTAGAAGTAAACTACATCCTCTGTTGACCTGATGTATATGGTCAGAATGGTCGAGTTTTAAACGAACCCTGATCTAAATGTTATAAAGCTAAATTGCATTTCAATAGACATTCCCTTCCTGTCAGCCACCACTCCCCACCAAAATCAACCATTGAATCAGGGAACACATTCCCCCCTGTCAACCAGTATTATTCATGAGCCGTCAACCAAAGTACTTACAAATTGTTCAGTACAGGATCTCCGCAACTTTTGGTCTTTTTTTTTCAATTTTGCTTCTGGCTTCTTATCTCGATTCATCTGATATGATACCCGTACCAATTTTTGCTGAGGTGAAAAATTCAATGAGGGCCGCAGGGACTTCTGTTAATCCAGGTTATTGGAGGAATGTAAGGCCAATATCACTATTGTGCGTTTCCATACCTAATAAATTGTAATTAGTGGCAGGTGATTGGGTTATATGACCGGAGGTCCTCCAAAATAATCCTTTGTGGCACTTGCTTTTTGAATCTTTCATTTTCCCTCTCCGACTGAATGAAATAGGTCCAAAACTCCAGGGGACAAACGCCAACGCGAATCGACTATAATACCTGTGAACCGGGGGGGACTGATTGGAGGCCCAAAAAAGGGGGTCTCTCGAAACTAGGTTTGTCAGCAATTTAAAAATCAGCTCGTCTCCCTCATTCCCAGCTACTTTTTTTGAGTGGTTTTGAAGAAATTGTAGACATGTGCTTTGGAAGGACCTGAAAAGTAGGGTCTCTGGAAATGGTCCTAGAAATGGGGTCACTGTAACTGGAAAAAGAGCCTGAAATGAGGGACTTATAAAGTGGTACATAACCATACTTCCTCCCAATGTGAGAACTCCCCCCCCCCCCCCCCAACCTGTACTTTAATTGTTTTTGCACGGGCTGTCAACTACCCACATTTGTAAACATTTTTAATTTTTTAATGTAACCACATTTTGTAACCATTACATTTAACTTTTTCCAATTCACACACACAAGCACATGCCACATGCAACCACACACCCACAAATGTACACATACAATAGTTCATAAAATAATGCAGTGGCATTCAAGGAAAAAAAGAATACTTTTTAGGTGTCATACAAGAAACTTTTCTAAATTGAAGAGTAACATACTCCATTGGACAAAATCATGTTATTGCACTACCTATATGTATACCTGTTGAAATTACTAGGGCATTGCTATATGAAAGAACTGCAAGTGTCAGGGGTCACTCTAGCCAATAACATAAACATCCAGGCCTACCTAAGCATCATTTGGTGTATTCTAATTACTGACCTTGATGTCCAAAAATGGTTCCCTTGTTTCTTGGTAGAGACATTCTAACAATGCATCAAAGTAGTCTCCCAGACACTACATGAACCAAAGTATTGACTCTTATTTTAGTCTAACAAGAAAGTTGTTGACAATGTTAAACAGTGAACCTTTCTGTGCTTTTCTTGATAGTTATGGATGCCCTTTCTTTTGTGTTAATTTATTATTCCAAGGGGGGTGAGTGTATTTGGGCCCTATAGACTTTTGCTCAACTCCTCCGATAACTATTATTGTTTTCATACTGCGGAGTAATGGTAATCAAGTTTGATGAACATATTGATCTATCACCCAGCACCTCTTTAGACTTACTTCGTAAGCCAAAAACCCGACTTTTATTCCCGCAACTTTCACTGATACCAGCATTTGATTTTAAGCTGTTTCCACTGATATCCCTATTAAGTATGTCATCAGTGCCAGTTTATTATGTGTAAGGGCCTGTTTTGTGATTCGCATCGCGGCGTATATTCTCACTCAAGAAGGGGGGAGGTAATCATCAACAGTTTTGTCTTATTTAAAAAAAAAAAAAAAACACTTTTTAATATTTAAAACTTCTCTTGAATTCAAATTTGAGGGCTATTTTAAGTTTATACATCATAAATTTATCGTTTGTCTCATACTGCAGTTGAGCAGTAAATGACTAGTTATTGAAAACGTTGGATGATAGTCTCTAGTCATCAAAATGCCACTATCATGAACCCTTTAATAACATGCAACCATATCTGATTTTTACTCTCAATGTATTTCTTTTGTCTCCTCTTAGTAACATCTGAAAGGCTATAGATAGATCTTGCCTCTGATAAGCTCCTATGTGACCACCTAACGCCCGATATGGAGCTTTGTTCATGTTTGGATCCAACAGTTCCACCTAGCTTCAAGTGCTTTCCATGCAGGCAGACTGGCATATGGACTTCATAACTG
Organism: Ophioderma brevispina; assembly: GCA_023653785.1. Classification (NCBI taxonomy): domain Eukaryota; kingdom Metazoa; phylum Echinodermata; class Ophiuroidea; order Amphilepidida; family Ophiodermatidae; genus Ophioderma; species Ophioderma brevispina. The sequence continues at coordinate 22,676 of JAMKCH010019529.1, forward strand.
AAAAAATGCCTTGATGCCTTCCACATGT
>JAMKCH010019530.1:0-39687 GCA_023653785.1 Ophioderma brevispina
GCCGTGCTGATTCACACATTAGACAAAAAGCCTAGCTGGGGTTCTCACGGGGATGGAAGTAAAATGGTGGAAAACTTCACATGTCTCAAAAGTGCTTAAAATGTTTGCTATCCTTTCTTTCCACCTTGAGATCAGTTGGCGCTGGTTACACACGTTCTCCTTAAAGGCTGACTCAAATATTTTCTTAGGGGGCACCCTCACTTTTCAAACAAATCGCGCTTTTTGCTTGTACAGCTAGGCCCAAATCGAAGTCCTTCATAATCATATAGAAAATCACAACTTTGTTTAAATTCCCAGATCGATTTTTTATAACACATCATCTATGGCCCTGGTTATACTACACATAAATTTTTACTGCATGAAAACTGAAAAATCCGGTTCGTCTCAAACTTTGGAATTGGGCATTTTAGGTTGACGATCTTTAGGTCTAGTTTGACTATTTTAATTATACACGAAAAATTTATATTCTAAATCTCTGAGTCATCCTTTAATTGCATCACGTGCACTCGTGCATGGAACCGTTGGAACGTATAAATGGTACAAAAGATGGAAAAGTTATATTCTTAAGTCCCTGTCAACCGGGGTGGGTGTTGGGGGCCAAGCGCTCATTTTCCCCCGGTACTTACCCCCTTCCCTATCTCAAAATCTCAAGGATGACCAAGTCGCATCATCGGAGATTTGGAATAAGCATGTCCAAGGGTGTTGCCTAGACACCGTAAAAAATTTTGGTGCAGACTCTTTTGCAAAGGTACTCACCTGGTAAAGTGTATTTAGAAGTCCCATTGAGATGTGCTCTAGATCGGAGATTCTATTTCAAAAGCTCATTTGCATACTTGGGACTCTAAATGAAATCGCTACCGGTCATTATGCAAGGTCCTACGAGTACAACAACCTGCCTATGGAAATATGATTTATGTTGCCCCTCTGATGCTCATATTTCAATATTTTCACATCAATAAGAGATAGCCTAGAGAGCAGTGGAATCTACTACGATCATATCGATCCATTTCTCTCTGCCTGAATACCAAGGACAATCTGCTTGATAAAGATGTTTGATTGTAAACTGGGGTCATAAGGTTTGGTATTTTTTGCATTAGCTTTCATGTCCATTATCCATTATCACCTTTTTAAATGTACAAGCAGAATTTGCACATTAAAATTACATATCGTGCCCACACAATTCATATCCCGTTACATATAAAACCGATATTAAAAATAACATGTGATGTTAGTGTTAACAAACATTATATACTTGTATTTTGTCTGTCAAGGCAGAAATGAAAGCTTTCTGCTCTATTCCATCAATCGAATGCTATATTGGTTATTTTTTCAAATTAACCTTTGTGTTCCCGCCAAGAACCAGGCAATGGTTTCATTCTATTTGTGGTAATGTATGAGATGAATTATTTCACATCTTTATTGAATAAGTGATTTACCCCCCCCCCCCCCCCCCCCCCCACCCCCCATTAAAGCCAATGTAATAAGTTTTGAATCCTTTCTTAACATGCTTAACCTTGAACATTTTAACCCCCCCCCAAAAAAATTAATATGAACGAACTGATTAAGGTTAGGGACGAATCAATACCAACTGGCGGGCGTTTTCCTGTTCTGCCCGGTTCCGCGAGGTTCAATTTTTATTTATTTAGTTTGCTGAATTACTTATCGGATTAAAGGATTCAGAAATTGACGGATAAATCACCTCCGGGCCCGGGCAGAATCGGAAATGCCCCGTTGAGTATTGATTTGGTCCTTAGGTAATGGTTTTTTATGTGCCAAAATTATTACTTCAGTAGTCATACTTGAATGCTCTTAATCGTTGCGTGGATCCCCTCAACAGTTCTAGCAATTTTTTCATACAAATAATTGTCCGTAGCGATCCCCAAATGCTCAACAAGCTCAATACAGGTTATCGGCCAGTAATTCCCTTCGTTCTTCCTGTCGTGGTAACCAAAGGGTCTCGTTTCTTCATTTTGATTACTTTTGGTTTTATGGTTTAACAAATCTCTGAAGACTAGAAAGTGAACTTATCAAGAAAAGTTTCTTTTTTCAAGACTGTAAAAAATACAAATCCAAGCTCTATTGTGTATTGTTTTATTTGTCATAAAGGGAACAGAATTAGTTTTTATGAGTTCTTTCTCTGTAAAAAAAACATTATTGAACATTTTATTTAGCTTGAGATATATCCGCATATTTTTGCACTGTTTTAAGGAATTTGCAATAGGGCTTGAAAGATTTTGTACATGTATACAATGAAATCAAGCAAACTACAAAGTTATTCTAATATAATAAGATGCGAAGTTGTTTACTTTTACTTACCACATCGGCGTGATTTTTTGAAGATAAACGCACTTGCCAATAAGCTAAGGAGAGTCAGGGAATTCATGTTGCTCATCTTATAAAAAACATTGTTCTCTCTTATATACAACGCTGATCAACAGATCGACAACGCAAATGCGTTCTTTGACGCGCTTGTCCAAATGACCGTATACACCTATTTGTTATTGTAAGCTGTCCAACCAAGTAGCATCACATCCGATGATTCTTGTTCACGAACTTCTCCTTGGTTCATGTGTCATTATGTATCAGGAAATTTTCTGTCGGTAAGGTTATTAAAAGTGCATTAAAAATATTATGACAATACCTTGGTTATTTTCAGATAGATAGAGCTCAGGCTCTTTATCATTACGGTCGGTAATTACCTATCACTGGAATGAGCGATGGATGAATATTTTGATTTATTTGTTGTAACGTATAAATGGACATGAGTTATCAGAATAAATTATGTTTCAATGAAATAAAAAAAAATGATGGTTTGGTACCAGTGTATAATTTTCAAGGGAAGGATACATTGTTGTTTATTTTCATCATAGTTTATTTATTTACACGCATTAGACACGCAACATAACTAATAACGGTATTCAATTTGGAGGCCATCGCCTTTCTTTTATTTTGCACGGTGTAGCCATAAGGGCAGCATATCTAAAACCGAAAGTCGCTCCATCAAAAACCCGCATTTGGAGACATATATGATTTTTCTGGCTTAAATTATTGTTCATTATAAGATGTCTGGAAAAGTTTTTTTACAATGGGTTTTGCATTATGTTTAGGAGTTAAAAATTGCATGATTTTTGTTTACACTATGTTTCTCTTTCCTGGTATAACAACAATGTAAATAATTGTATCGTTGTTATATTTGTTGCTTTTTGAAGGCAAGTAATTGAAGTATCTAAACACACACCTTACTTACAAAACAAATGAAGTTACGTTATAAAATATACTGGCTTGTATTTGGTTGAAAATTCGTTTCAAGACATGCGATAATACAGAGTGTTAAAATAAATGCAATCCTCGCATTTGGTGCTATAATTTCAAAATTCATGAGAATTATTCAAATGTTATAACAGATTCTGAATGACGAACTAGTTTCGTACATCCTGTCAAAATTTTGTCTGATACGGTTCACTAGTTTTGAAAACAAAGGCCATTATGTAATCCGCTGTCAAATTCCCCCGTTCCAAGTTTGCCTTAGCTCGTTAAAGCAGGTTCACCTTGAAAACTTGAATAAAATGTCTTTCAGCTACAAAATATCCTGGTACTAATCCTGCCTTTTGTTTTTAAAAAATAATTTTTAAAAAATTATTAAAATATTTGTCGTTATTGTTTTATTCACGGTCTTTTTATCGTCTCTATACAATATTTTCCTCTACTCATATTTAGAATAGTAACTTTTAGTGGCCAAACTAAAATGTTTTATCTCCAGTGTGTCTGACAAATCCGTGTGAATATTGCAGTGGAGAGATTAAATACCAAATGAATAGAAATGGTTGGGGCTATAATTTCAAAGTTATTTTAAAAATGTTGAAATGTTGCCTATCTTTTTCTCCACCTACTGTTCACTGATTTTAGACAAATGCGATACGTAAGTAAGGCCACCATTAAGCGTTCTAAGGTTGACTGTGTGAATACACAATCAGGTCATGCTTAAGAACGGTAGTGTCTGGTTTTTATCTCTCGTCTCATGTCCTTTATCCTCACCACTTACTTTTGATTCAAATAACCCAGTATAACTGCTTGTTATATTAAATATTAAGATCATTTATAGACAACATGCCTTAGAAGAATAGGGAAATGCTTCCCATTGCCTGTCAAGGAACACTGGCATAGTTTGCATATAGCGCGCCCTAAATTTTGGGTCATTGTATTGCTTTTTTGTGTTCCTTACCTGAAATGGAAAAGTGATGAACGTATTGTGTTTAAATCAGGTAATTTGTAAAACCATTCCGGAATGCTTTTATTCCAATGGATTAGGTTTCACAACTGAAATTGGCCAGAAAATACACATCAGACCTGTTAATTTGCCTGTAAAATATTCATATACCAATCTAATGGCCTTCTTATTACTGTTTTAAGTGCGCGATTCTATATGAAGAAAGCAATAGATCAACAAGTCCATTCAACGAAAATCATTTCGTGGCGGGTGGACGAAAAAGTCATTTCGTTTGTAAAAACGTTATCGGTCTTTAGACAGTTGAGAGCCAAAACGTTAATATTTCAGGCCTCCTTTTTAATTCTCGAGTGTGAGGAGGGTTAGGGGTCGTGTCAGAATGAAAGACTTCATTTGTGTCATGGTTTGTTCGTTTTAAAACTAATCTTACATTAGACAAAAGATTAATGTACTAAGAAAAATGGCGGGTACCTTTTTATTATGTCTATGAATTCAAGCAAATATACCCTTAAGAATTGACTTGTATAAATACCGCATATCAGCGTGATTTCTAGCAAAATTAGAAAAAAAGATTACATAATTGAAAATATAAGTTTTGTTTTCTTTATTAGTATAATGAGTACGTAGATACAAAATCTTGATTCGTGTTCGCAAAAATATGTTTAGCAATAAAACATTAAAAAATTCACATTCTTACTCCTATATAGTTACCATGTTTATAACTAAACATATAGCTATTGGTGAATATCGTTTAGTATAAAATTTCTGAAATTTGTCACAAGGATTGACATTGGTTTTTGGTTCTTGAATCGTTTCCTTTCTCAAATGTGTTTATTTTATGTATAACCTATATTGACAAAGGTGTGCCTGAAACAGCCATCCCCTGTCAATCCTTTATAAATTTTTACAAAGTTCCTAAGTTGTACTAAGTAAATTCCAACCTACCTTGTATGTCAGTCTGATCACTTATATCAAGGAGACGTGCTTCGCGTATGACAAGTAAATGACTGGACACTCATTTTGTCCTGCGTCTATGATATCACCAATCTTCTAATCCAATGGTGGATAGAAAATGCAAAATAAAGCAAAAAACACACAAACCCTCCTCCTTGTGAAAACTCACGTGATCCGTCTGTTGTACAGTGATTCACAACAAGCCAGGCATCGCACCTGATTGATGGAAAGAGTGATAGCGTTACAGGATACCATCGATTTGACATGACACCAGTTCACAGAAAAGTATGACTGTTGTACGCATGGCGTAATAACAGATTGGAACTGTGGTTGATTGTTAACACAAAATTGATTAACATTGAAAGTCGAATCTGGAATCTTTGTTATGATGCAGCTTCTTCGTCTGATCGCATGAGCACAGAAAACACCAATTCACTGAGAATTAAATTGCTGCAGTTGTCGCAATATTTTTTCATTGTATGCATTGCGTGGATATTTGGTATCCCTGTTGTAATTCAGTTTTGTACAGCGAACGTTTAGTAAATGTAGTGTTTACATCCCCCCAGAAGTAGGGCAATGGATTTATTTCACTTTGAGCAAGATTAATTCATAAATTAACACATAACATAATTATAATTAGTTCAAGTATACAAGAAAATAACCTGGTTTTGTGTTTCATAACTTGTGTGGTTTTAAAAGGCAAATAGAAGAACGCAGAATATCTCAAAGAGCTCAAAACGCTGGAACTTCTGGAATGTACCTGGACCTTTAGTGATTTCATTAGAATGTGCTCCACTGAACTTTTCTGCAATCATAGATTGCGCCCACTGTATCTACAGTCACAGTGTTGTGTGTGGGTGATGGCTATGAACATTTCTAATATGGGAACCTTGGAGCTGAATCCAGAATTATGATGTCATGGACTATATTTATAACATGACTCAGATAGAAAGGACTGGATCCCTCTAAATTGTTTGAGAGTATTATAACGCCCTGGTGAGAGAAGATTAGGGGAGTATCACAACATCATTCTCCAAGGAGAGTGTGATACCATCGGGCTCCAAGTTATTAGCAGAGTTTCAGGAGTTGAACAGTGACAGTAATCACAGTCCAGTACAAATCTTCCATATAGTGTACATTGTCATAGTAGTCTCAGCTCCAGCAGTTTCGTCGGATTGTGTAGCCGTCTTCGGTTCCGTATTTCGTGGCCTATGAGTTATCCAAGGATAAACAGCTTACAGGCACTTTTGGACTTTTATATTTAGTCGAACCTAGAGCTTCGGGAGTCATTAGGCGTGGTTTTTCAGTTAGGACAAGTCTCCGTGGACACGTACCACTACTGGAAATGGGAAGTTTATGCTTAGAATATTCGCCAGGGACGCTTGCAAGTTCGGCCATGCTTAGATAATTCTTGCTGAAGCCCACGTCGCGGCACACACCAGGTAGATAAGTTTAGATAGTCTAATTACAACTTTATTATAGATTAATCTTTGATTATGATACTAATTTGATGTTATGACTTGAGATTGATTTTGAAACAACAAGTTGAAATAAATACTTGTTTTAAATTGGTCAATCAAAGTTCACGTGTATGTCTAGTTATTCCAGGAATGTGAATCAGGAGTTGAGAGGGTGGGGGGCCTTGGGCATAGGGGACGCGCGAAAAAAAATGGGGGCGCGGGGGCCGGAGAGACACGGGTAAAAAGTTGAGGGAAAAGGCCAAACAGTGCTTTCGACATTTTGATTGTGTGTTTAAACTTTGATATCTTTGATATATAATGATATTTGTAAGGAAGTGTTTATACACGATGGCGTTTAATGCAGAAGAGTTTGTTAAAGAGCTTACGTGGAGCGTTTGATGTGCCTCAAAAAGCAGATTTAAGGGGAATTGGTAAGTAGTATGGGATGGAAGTTAGCCATTCCATGAGGCACAATTAATCAAAACCAGGTGTGATAACCATCTTGGTGAAGAAGATTTGTTGGATGAAGGATGTTTGGAACATAGTTGGAATTGCCGGAGTGTCCAAGAGTGCTTGTGAAAATGGAACAGTTGGAAATGCAAAATTTTTAAAAAAAAAAAAAAAAAAAAAAAAAAAAACAGCAAAAGTTAGCACAGGAAGAGAATTTTTTTCTCAAAAAAAAAGAAAGACAAAAGCAGATCGGATTAGCAATGGAAGAGAAAACGGCAAGGACAGATTTGAAATGAAAAGGACTCTTACTAAAATCACAGGAACTAATGCCAAATCAACAATGGAACAAAAAGAAAAGGAAGATAGGTTACAAAAGGAGGAAAGAATGAAGTAGGCAGAAATTGAAGCCAAGACAAAAATTAGAAAAAGAAAAGTTAGAAAAGGCACATCAGGCCCTCCTCCCATTCAGGTTTTGATGCCGCAAGGCTATCAAATTAGTTCCGACATTAGGAAAAGAAGTTGACAAGTATTTTTTGCAATGCGAGAAGGGGGATTCAGAAAGTATAAAGTGGCCATCCTAAAGAGAGGGACAACAGTGCGTCAGACTGTGTTTATTGGAAAAGATAGAGAGATCTACTCGTCTTATCAAGTTGATCAGTGCAGTGACTATGAAGTAAGCAAAGCAGTCATTCTTAAGGCCTATGAGTGGCCCGAGGCGTATAGGCAAAAAAATTCGGAGTGCGAAAAAACTTGCAGATCAAACTCATGGTGAGTTCGTAGGTTCAGGAACAAATGTTGGGTAGGTGGCTTACTTCCAAGGAAGTGAAACAAGACTTCAATTCAACTTAGGCAGTGGTTTTAATTGAGCAATTCAAACAGTGCATTTCATGCGGACATAAAACTCATTTGGATGAACGCGATACAAAGATTGAAAAAGGCAGCACCAGCAACAATAGCAGATGATTACGCCATCACACATAAGTTGAGTTCCATCAATCGTATGGGTTGGCCTAGTAAGTCAAGTCAAATTACAGATTTTAAATTCAATTAGGCCTACCAAAGTAGATCATTTCAAAAGTCATGGTACTAATAAAGAAGGGAACAGTCAGTAAGGTTACTCCAGCAGGGGGGTCATCGGGTACTTCTAGTAACCAAACACAAAGTAAGGGATGGTTTCACGTAAGATAAACTTGCACATACTTGCCAAGGATTAGGTCATTGTTATGGCAAGCTGTTGGAGTTGATGGGAAAGCAGATGGCCATGACGCAGAAGTCTGCTCCCACATGTTGTGATGTGTCCTTTAGACACAGGTTCGTGCCAAGGCTAATTAAACAGAAAGATGCTGAGTCTGGAGAAAGTTAGGGAAGACTTTGAACCATTGTCTGGAGGTTCAGTGTCACTGATGGTGACAAAGGATCCAAAACCATAAAGATCAGGCGTGAAACAGGTTGTGCCCAGTCAGTAATTTTGGAGGGTCATTGCCCTTTAGTGAAGTTAGGGCAACAGGTGAGGATGAGAATGCTTTGGTCCAAGGTATAGGTATGGAGGTTATTAGTGTCCCTCTTCACAAGGTGAATTTGAAGGTTTTATTGGTCTCAGGTACAGTATAGTTGGAGTAAGGCACTGAACTTCAAGTCAAAGGTGTTTCAATGTTAGAGGGAATGATTTGGAAGGCGGGAAAGTACATCCCGAACCAATTGTTACCCCAATCCGCTGCAAAGAAATAGATAGTGATGATAGGCATAGTGGCAGTTTATCCAGCCTGTGGAGTTACTAGGAGTATGGCTAGGAAAGCCATGCTGGAAGCAAATAGGGATAGGAAGGAGGAAGACCTGGTCAAAAAATTTAGATTTAGAGGACACGTTCATGGTAAAATTAGATGAACCAGGGCAACTTCCCTCGTTAAGGGGATAGGTTCTCCAAAACAAGAGTTAAGCCTTGACTGAGCAAATTGCATAGTGGGGATGATGATCCTAAGTCATAACAAGTTAGTTCTTGAACAGGAGAATGATCGCACTCAAGAATCTTAGTCAAAGGGCAGAAGTACCCTGAAGGAGTCTGAGGACGTTCCTGTGTGTTTTTACACACACAATGGTGTGCTGATGAGGAAATGGAGGACACCTGATGCTCCGGCAAGTGATGAGTGGAAAGTTGTACATCAGGTAGTTGTCCCAAAAAGGTGTATCATAGAGACGGTCATCAGAATTATTGCCAATGATAGTCCATCGGGCAGGACATTTAGGAGTAAAGAAGACACATGATAGGATTTTGGAACCACTTTGGTGGCCTCCACTTCGAAAGGATGTTTTCGCAATGACTGGAGGTCTTGTCAAGTTGTGGGCAAACCTAATCAGAAAGGACCGCCCGATCCTCTGAAACCGATACCGGCATTAGGAGAGCCAGTTAGTAGGGTCATAGTTGACTGTTGTAGGACCCCCTCTCCTAGGACTAAGTGGGGTAATCAGTACCTACTTACTATCATGTGTGCCACTACCAGGTTCCTGAAGCCATACCTTAAGGAAGGAATATTAAGGCTAAAACCGTAGTAAAGGATTTGACCAAGTTTTTCACGCTTGGAGCCTACCTGAGTCAATTCAGTCAGATCAGTGGTCAAATTTTACATCTGGCTATTCTCAGCAAGTATGTATGAGTGAGGGATAGAACAGTATCTGTCTAGTGCTTACCATGCCGAATCCCAAGGAGCCTTGGAAAGATTCCACCAAACGGTAAAGAATATGATTAGGACTTACTGTTGTGGAATTTGAGAAGGACTGGATGAGGGAGTTCACTTTTTTTATTGTTTGCTGCAAGGGAGGCAGGTCAGGAAACCCTAGGTTTCAGTCCTTTGCGTTAGTTTTTTGGGCGGTACAGTTCGTGTCCCCTTAAACTCCTCAAGGAGAAAATGGCTTGAATGATGAAACTGACACCAACCTTTTTTTGGACTATAGTTTCCAAATTCAAAGTATGGCTCAATAGGCAAATGAAATTGCCAGGGGAAAATTGGTATTTACCCATTGTCCTTACGCCTCTGTGATTACACGCGTCACTTCCAATCCCCCCGATTGATTTGTTATTGCTCTTACGATCACCTGTAAAGCCTGTACCATGACCAATCATCTAAATCACTGCACTGCTCCTTATTGTGCTTGTATTAATCATTTGTTACTCTCTCCTTAATATAAACAGTTTCCTGTTGATGCCCCGTTTATAGTTCATCTTTAGAAATGCCTAGTGAATAGTGTTTTGGTCTCCCAAATGTTTCACTTTCATCTCTTAGGTCTCTTCATACCCTCACTGTTTCAATGATCCTTACGGATTTGGGACATCAAATTTTGGGCTCTCAACAATCACTCTATTACATGCAATTTCTTACCGACTTTTCCTTATTTCACGTCATTCACACATATCTGTAAATCGGAAAAAATTCACATATTGTTCTTTCGTGTATATTCTATTCATCGCATGAGTACTCAACTGCTTTCTTTTTTTTTCTGCTTCGCCTGTTTAATGTACACCAATGTTTTTCTCAATGACCCAATATGTATATTCTAATAAATGCCACATACTACCGAAGCGTTGTAGTATTGTGAAATTGACATTGTTTCACCTGTAGACTATGCTGCCAGAGTTTTGTATCAATCATTATACTTATTCAGTTATTGAATCCTACTTGCAATGCCAGCTATACAGGTGTCAATCTGTACCACCCCTAAATTTTTTCTCAGTATTTATAATTATTATATTATTATTTAATACAACTACTATCCTGCATTGTTGCTTGGTCCTTTTCATGTTCCATCCCCTAATTTTCATTGCCCACCATAAAGCTTCCATATAAAATGTACCAATGTACAAACTGGTGTTAATACTGTATAATATTTTTCATTGCTAGTTGATATTTTTCACTTTTGATCATATGATATATTTTTTCTTTCTTCCTTTCCTTTCCATTTCTACCCTTTAAATTTTTTTTCCTAACTATCGAATGTATATTCGATGATGTAAACTTATGTTTATATGACATTGCTGGATTTATTCTCACCAATGATTTAGAGAAATATTTTCCTACCTTCCTCGTTCAGCCTTTTTCTACTAACTGTCACTGTACAACGTACAACTGGTGTTAAATTTATGTATCTATTTTCTTTGCTGCTTAATATTTTTTCACTTTTGTTATATTATATTATTTTCCTTCCTTCCTTGCTCATTGTCTGCCCCTTTAACTCTTTTTCTAACAATCACATTAAAATATTCCAATGTACAAACGGTGCTAAGTCATGTATATTTTTTCACTGCTGGTTTTAATAGTCTCACTGATTATATAATAATTTTTCCTTCCTGTCCTTGCTCATTGTCTACCCCCTTTAACTCTTTTTCTAACTATGCGTGAGAGTATCGATATAAATGCCATCATTGTACAAACTGGTGTTAATTTCATGTATATTTTTTATTTTTTTTTCATTTGTTTTTCATTGATTATAATGAACATTTTCCCTACCTTCCTTGCTCTTTGTCTACCTCTTTCATCCTTTTTCTAACTGTCACATGTACCAATGTACAATATGGTGTTAAATTTAATGTATTATTTTCACTGATGGGGTTTTGTTATATTTTCCACTTGGATTATATATATTATTTTTCCTCCGTCCTTTCTCATTGTTACCCGTTTAATTCTATTTCTAACTATCACCTATAAATGTCCAATGTAAAACTGGTGGTTTAAATTCATGTATATATTTTTTCTTTAATGGTTAATATTTTCACTTTTGATCAAAAGTGAAAATATTTCGTTCCTGCTTGCTCATTGTCCTAACCCTTTAACTCTTTTTCTAACTATCACCATATAAATGCATCAATGACAAACTGAGTTAAATTTCTCATGGATGGTTGTTTTGTTGTTTTGTTTTTTTTTTCATTTTGATTACATGATATATTTTCCTTCATTGGCCCACCATACAAAAATGTACAAATTGTACAAACTGGTGTTAAATTCATACATATATTTTCTTTGTTGTTAAAATATTTCACTTGTTGATTATATGTATATTTTCCCCTCTTCCTTGCTCATTGTCTACCCCCTTTAACTACCTCTTTTTTCAACTATCAACATATAAATGCTCCAATGTAAAACAGGTGTTAATTTTCCCATGTATATAATTTTTCCTTTCTTATTGCTGGTTAATATTCTTTCATTGATTATATGAAAATTTTCCTTCCTTCCTTGCTCATTGTCTGCCCCTTTAACTCTTTTTCTAACTATCAATATAAAATGCATCAATGTAACAAACTGGTGTTAATTTCAGTATATATTTTCTTATTGCTGGTTAATATTCTTTCTTGTATTATATGAAACCTTTTTCTCCTTCCTTGCTATTGTCTTACCTCTTTCATTCCTTTTTTTCTTTTTTTTTTTTTTTTTTTTTTAAATATTGGTGTTAAATTTATGTATACATTTTCACACTGATGGTTAATATTTTCAACTTGGATTATATGATTAATTTTCCTTTCCTTCCTTCCTTTCTCATTGTCTACCCCATTTACTCTTTTCTAACTATCAACAATAAAATGTCCAATGTATAAAGTCAACTGGTGTTAATTCATGTATATTTTATTTTTCTTGATGGTTTAATATTTTCACTTTTGATGATATGAGAACTTTTTCGTTCCTTCCTTGCTCATTGTCTACCCCCTTTAACTCTTTTTCTAACTATCAACATATAAAAATGCATCGATGAACAAACTGATTTAAATTTCATTCTTTATTTTTCTTGATGGTTGTTTATTTTCACTTTTTAAATATATTTTTCCCTTCATTGCCCCACCATACAAAATGTCCAATGGGTAACAAACTGTTTTTAAATTCATACTATATTGTCTTGCTGTTTAAAATTTTTCACTTGTTTGATTATATGATAAATATTTTGTTCGTTCCTTCCGTGCTCACTGTTAACCCCTTAACTCTTTTTCTAACTATCAACATATAAATTGTATCAATTATAAACTGATGTTTAAATTCTGTAATATATTTTCTTGATGGTTGATATTTTCACTCTCCGAATATATGATATATTTCCTCCTTCCTTGCTCATTGTCTACCCCTTTAACTCTTTTTCTAACGTCAACATATAAAATGCATCAATATACAAACTGGTGTTAATTCCAATGTATATATTTCTATTGCTGGTTAATATTCTGTTCATTGATGTATATGAAAACCTTTTCCTACCTCTTTGGCTCATCGTCTACCACCGCTTTCAGCCTTTTTTCTAACTATCAAATGTCCATGTAAAACTGTGTTCAATTTATGTATAAATTTTCACTGATGGTTAAGTTTTCACTTGATTTATAGGATATTATTTTCTTCCTTCCTTGCTCATTGTCCTACCCCTTTAACTCTTTTTCTAACTATCAACATATAAATGTCCAATGTACAACTGGTGCTATATTCCATGTATATATTTCACTGATGGTTCTTAACTTTTCACTGGATATATGATTATTTTTCTTCCTTCCTTGCTCATTGTCCTACCCCTGCAATTTCTTTTCTAACTAGCTAATGTACAAACTGATGTAGCTTAATTTTATATTGACATTACTTTACGACTGCGTATATTCTCACCTTGATTATTATATAAAATGCACACAATGTACAAACTGGTGTTCATTTCATATATTTTTCTTGGCTGTTAATTGTTAGTTTTTGCATGGTTAATTTTATACAATAATGCAATTTTTCCCATCGTCATTGGTCCGATGACCTTTCTTGAGTGGTAATTAATTTTTTGTTTTCATATTGCATAACTGCATCTATTTCTCTGTTGGAAAAAAAAAAAAAAAATAGGTTTATTTTTTTTATTTTTTTTATTTTTAAATGTTGTGTTCGTATTGTCTTAGTGTATAAGGGGAAAAACATACACTAATGTGCTATTTTAATAATTTAATTCATTTGAGTGCACGCGCTTAAGTTCACACGATGTCGATCAGAACTGGGGGGGTTTTTTTTTTTATTGTAAAAATTGTTTGGGCCCCCTTTTCCTCTCTTTCCCTTTAAAAATAAACCACATTGTTGATATAGAATGAAATTCATTCATGCCTAGGTATATAACTTTTTTAACCACGAGATATTGATTATATAAGCTTCTTCCCTCAACAATCCACCCATCGATTTAAAAATAGATGATGACGATAACAACAACTTCAAATAAATGCACGATACCAAATGTAATGGGGCCTGTATTACCACCTGAGTGACTCCTTAGGTCTTATTAGAAATACAACATTCAGACTTTAGTAAATACATTTTAATTCCCGCATCCTAGATAAACACTTGGAATCAATTACTGACTAACTAAAAACCTTTCCCACAGATTTTCCATCTTAGCATTCAGTGAAACATTGTTTTCTCTCCGGAAAATCGAACGACCCTGCCCTCGCCCACATTGGGCTATAACCTCGTCCGCGACGATAAGGGATTGTAGAGAGGGGCGGTGTTGCGCTTTACGTTTTTACTGAACTAAATTACAAGACTCGTCATTACCTACTTTACCCTCTATCTCATTATGAATCCTCTGATTCAATTGAAATTGTATCCCCATCCAAGAATAAATAATATCGGTATTTAACAAGGCACCTGACTCGCCTGCCTATCCTTCCTTGATGACCTTCGAATTATTTAACTTAATCCACTAAAGAATGCAAAGATACCTTTTCATCTGCTGTCGATTTTAACTTTGACCTACTCAAACAATCCTCACATCAGTCCACAAACGAATTTTTAAACACGTTTTTATTCTGCCTCATTTTACCCCTTAAAATTGAAAAACCGACACGTTTACCGACTAAAAATCTTCCACTCTGATTGATAATATATTTACAAATCTTCTTAATAACAAACTAATACCAGGCATTTTATTCATGACATCACAGATCACTTTCCCTGTTTTCCAGATACAAATTGTAAAAGTAAAAAATCCTAATCCTAAATCCAACAAATATTACTGGACTCGGTAATAATAAAGTTAATATTGCAACTTGGTAATGACTACAACAACAGAACTAGGAAACGATGTCCGAACTGTGATTCGCTAATGATCTTATCATCTGTTCATTCTAAATTCACATTTTTATATGCTAAACACTTACCCAACAAAAAAGAAATAACAACCGTCAAGAAGCGAAACCTTGGATCACTAAGGCATATAAATCAATTAACCACTACAAATAAATTATATAAAACTTACCTTAAACCCCAAAAATGACTACAAAAATAATACATTAATCACAGAATAAATTACACAATTAATTAAATATCGCGCAAAATGTATTTCACAAATACATTTAACTCTTATAAAAACATATTAAAAAACACACATGAAAACCTAATAAAATATTCTTGGCCAAACAAATAAGCAAAAATCCTACATATTCACTGATGGTCCTACGAAAAATTCCTGATCCCAAAGACATTGCTGAGAGATTTCAGATTCTGTTCTTTGTTGAAATTGCCCCAAATTAGTCCAGTCAGATCTATTCTCCAACCAGCTTCCTGATTTCCTAAAGACACCTTTTGAAAAACTCAATTTTTTTTTTCAATCCAACAACAACCACCCAAGAAATTCTTGATATTAGCTCCAACTTCCGAATGGTAAGAGTTCTGGTTTTATGAATGTTTGTCTAGTCCCTCCGTAGTTAAACAAATTGGGCCCCCCTTCATTGTCAACCACTTGTCCAATTCTTTAATCTTTCCCTTTCTACGGGTGTTTTCCCCCCTTCTGAACTGAAGTTGCTACGACGTCATTCAGTTTTCAAGAAGGACGGCCCGCACTCATTTTCCAATTATCGCCCTATTTCACTTCCCAATTTTTTTTAAAATCCTCGAACGCCTTTCTCTACAATCGTCCTTAACAATTTTCCTCTTCGTTCGCACAATATCCCTTCACCCCACAATATGGCTTCCGGAAACGCATTTCCCACTGATTTGGCTCTACTAGACATTTATGATAAAATTCTCCTTTTCCTTCGGCTTCTCGTCAATTGATCCTCATACCATTGGTATCTTTCTCCTTTCTTGCCTCCAAGGCGTTCGCCACACCATAGACCATTCCATTCTCCAACCAATCTTTCCCATTTATGGTTACGTGGAACTCCCTTAGCGCTTCTTGCAGACTATCATCTTTCCATAGGCAACAATTTACCTGTTTTTTGATACTCATACCCGTCTGGTCGTCTTCCTGTTGAACGTGGTGTCCCACAAGGCGTCTATAACTCGGGCCTCTTCTTTTCCTTTCTCTATTTGAACGACATCCCCCATTTCCTCTTGATCTTCTTTCTTCGTTTCTATTTGCAGATGACACTACATATCCTCTCTCATCCCACCCTAGATACCCTCATAAAACATTCACCACTGAAATGGTTCATGTCAACAAATTTGGTTATTAACAGCAAATCAGTCTCTCCTAATGTTAAAAAACCTAACTACATTCACTTCACCAAAAAGTCTAACAAACTCCCTAACCAACATACAAATGGATAACTCAAACTTAATCCCGTAAAAACCTACGTTTCTAGGGCGTTTGTAATTGACAAACCATATGAACTGGAAGACCATATCTTTCCAAGATCACAAATCAAGTGTCCAGAAGTATTGGTGTTCTTAAAGACTCAAATACACACTACCACTATATCCTGTTGGCACATTATACATCTCCTTTTTCTTCCCTATATTTCATACAGTAAATAAGTGCCTGGCAATTTCGAATATACACTTACCTATCTCACTGTCCTGGAACTCAAATAATCCAATTCACCTTGCTAGACTATTTAAACTTCAAAACGAGTAATCCGTATTTGTACTGTTCTCCCTATTTAACTCATTACTAACAATTATTCCACAAGTTAAAAACACTAACAGATTCGATAGAAATAAGCGTCAAACAGCAATCTTCAGGTACCGTTATGTTAACAATAACCTTCCCAAATCTTTGAAACCTTCTTCTATAAACACAAAGATATTCATAAATATACACTAACATGCCAACAATTTTATTCCAATTAACCAACTTTGAACTTAACAAATACTCAAGCACAAAATTCCGGTCCTAGTATTTGGAAGTCCCCTGACCAAAATTTAAAGATCATCAAATGCAGTCAATAAATTTAAATCAAATTTTAAAAGTCAACTTATTTCAATACTAATTACGTTTATCCTCTTTACTTTTTTGGTTTTTTCCTTGTTTTAAGTACATCAATCCGCTAATTTCCCATAACTTCCTTGCATAAATTACATCCCATTACTCCGTTTTACATTTATAAATACTATTCAATTTTAATCGGTTACATAACCGTGCTAGCTGCCGGCCGCCACCATCTTGGCCTATGCCATTCTATTAGGCCCCAGTTTCTTTGTGCTTATTTGCTGCACTCTTCCCGATATATGATATTGCACTCATTAACTTCGCCATCTCAACTGTATGTTTTACTGACCGATCTTTATACCACATTATTGACAATCACTTCCTGTAACCCCCGGCCCTGTTCCGGTTTGGTTGGTCCGTCGGTTTGTTTTTTGTCCCGCATTGATGGCCACCATAAGTCCACTTTCTATGGGTGGGGTCAATCTTAAGGTTATTGATCTTAATGGGCCTCTCCCACACAAATTCTTCCCATCTCATTATTATTATTTCAACAGTTATTATAGCTTTCTATATACGTTTGTGCTTTAAAGGACCAAATCTGAACTGTATTACAACTCAAGTAATAATGATATATATTATTATAGATTTAAATTTGGCTGCTTATGGATTCATATAATATACTGCATAACACTGTATTAATTCTCCCATTGTTTAAACACTCTATTGAATCGATTAACTTATTGTATTGCATTAAGTATAATCATGGGAAGATGAGGTGGTGAATAACATATGTCTAACTGTTCTAACTGTTCTAAAACTGAAAGACAAGCCCCCAGACCAAAATGAAGAAGTGGTTAGGACCAAGATGCCAAGAGTAGGGTCTTAGGCCAGGAGACCAAGTGTTAGTCTTGTTTCCAATCCCTAGACACCCACTGCAGGCCAGATACAATGGTCCCTATACAGTAGAGTCAAAAGTAAATGAATTTGCCTACATAGTCAAAACGCCGAGAGGCGTAAGAGTAGGGGCACTTGTGCCATGTAAAAGGTTGAAAGAGTAGGTAGGTAGAAATGTGATGGCAGCTGCAAAACCAGTGGCTCTGTAAGTCTTTGCTGATGAAAGTGGCACATGATGAAATTATGAATCTGAAGTTGTAATTAATGCAACAACAGGCTCACAAGCAGATGACTATCCCATCAAGTGCAAATTCGATGTGATCAATGATTTGGATACAAAACTAGGAATCTTTCAGAAAATCAACAGTGTGACATCAGGCAGTTGATTCCATGAGTTTTAGGATATTTTTCCTGATTCCCTAGTAGAACCACGCTGGCTTAACCATGATGTTTTTATGTGGGTGATTGTGCAACAATAAACAGCACCCTTACAGAGTACATCCTATAAGAAGAACATCTCAACAAAAAGAGATAGAGTACATGTTGGCAAACAATATAATTGAATCAAGCAGAACTTGATGGAGTGCCCCATTATTTTTGGTTCCAAAACCTGATTGTTCCCTTAGTTTGTGACACAGACTTCAAAGGGTAAATCATGTTCAAAGACTGATCATTTCCGATACCTCGTATGGATGATTGCATTGACAAATTGGCAATTCAAATATGTCAGCAATTGACCTTTTGAAGGGGTATTGGCAGTTTCCCCTTACTGATCGTGGCAAAGAATTTCAAGCAGCATTTTGCACGCCGGATCGGCTTTTTCAGTATCGTGTTATGCCCTTCGGTATGAAAAACGCACCGCACCTTCAAAGAATGGTAAATCATATAGTTGCTGACATGGAAGGCTGTGAAGCCTATTTTGATGAGTTGAATTGTGTACAGTCAATCTTGGGAAAAACACATTGGGCAGCTCCAACACTTGTTTCAGAAGTTGTCCAGAATACAAACGACATCATTTAGTCAAGAGTGAGTTTGCCATGCCAATGTCCTTATTTAGGTCAGTAGTAGGTCAAGGCAAGGTCAAGCCTGTTCAGGCAAAGTTGAAAGCAATTTAGAAGGTCCCACAACCCCCCCCCCTTGTAACCCAGGAAAAGAACTTCAGAGATTCTTAGTTATGGCTGGATATTAACAGGAAGTTTTTTTCCAAACTTTTTTCAGATATTGCCAGTCCCTTTGACAAATTTGCTAGCCAACAAATATCACATTTGTTTGGTCACAGGAATGTGAAATTAGTTTTCCGAAAATCAAAGCCATACTGGTTAGTGAATCCAGTTCTGATTGCACCAGACTTTCAGAATCAATTCAAGTTGGCATAGATGCCAGTGACATCGTGTGTGGTGGTTCTTATAGGCAATAAGGAGAAGACGGAATAGACCACCCTATTTTCGGTATTTCTCTAAGAAGTTTAACAAGCACAAAAGAAATACTTCCACTATTGAAAAGGAGTGTCTTGCTCTGATTTGTGGCATAAGGGCATTTTTTGATGTCGACTTTTGGGCACCACAGTGCACCCCGTGCTTGTTTTCACAGATCACCAACCCCCCTCACCTTCATCCACAGGATGAAAAACCAGAATCATACATCGGCTGTTGAGGTGGAGTTTGACCCTGCAAGAGTACAACCTAGACATCAGACCCATCAAAGGCTAAGATAATGTGATGGCTGTTGCCTTATCCAGAATTGTGTATTAGTCAGAAACAAGTAAAGCTTTTAAAAAGGCAACGTGACATTGTATAGTTATTAATATGACGTTTCAGAATAGTGAGAGCCTTAATCGGTTGAAAGTTTGGCTTTTTCTCATCATCAACTTTCTTTTCTTTAAGGGGGGAGGGGTGACAGCCCCCAAGAATTAAGCATGATTTATTTCACTTTGATCAAGATTAAGTAAGTCATAAATTACACATAAAACACTTAATTATAAATAGTCCTAAGTAATACAATATAAAATATACCTGTTTTGTGTGCGTAACTGGGTGTCAGTAAAGCCAAATAGAATACAGAAAATCTCAGAAATCTCAGAAAAGCGGGGAACTTCTGGAATGTACCCTGGACCTTAAGTGATTTCATTAGATGTGCTCCACTGAAGCTTTTCTGAATCATCATGGCGCCCTACTGATCTAAGGGCACATTGCTGGCGTGTGGTGATGGCTATAACCTTCTAACTATTGAACCTGGAGCGGAAATCCAGAATTATGATGTATTGGACTATATTTAGTCCCGCACCTCCATATAAGAAGGCCTGGATCCCTCTAGAATTGTTTGAGAGGATACCGAAAACCTCGATCATAGGCACCGGGCAAGTGACGAAATTCTCGAGAAGGCTGAAAATTATAATAGCGCCATCTTTCATATAAAAGTCCAAATTCACTTGTTAAAATGCCGAATTTTGAAAGGACGACACAAATGGTGTGGTTCGCTATAGGGCGCTTTCACGGAATGTCAAAGATTAACTTACAAGGCTTTTTCTCCATAACCCCTAACAATCCAAGCAAGCAGAGATTACAAAAAATCACTTGCCCGAAATTCTGCAACTTTTCAATAGTGAAGCAGGTGCGTGGTACTTGTAATCTTTCGCATGTGCCAAGGATCACACTGCCTGTATGATCTGGTATCGAATTTGGCGGCGCGGTGTCTCAGGTTTTGCTTCAATGATCTGAATGGTACATTGTAACTCCAATCGTAATCTTCTATATATGTGGGAAGGTGTCGTGCTACTAGCTCACATCCTATTATGAGCATTAGTCCCTTCAATTCAACCAAACCCGACAACCAGCTGCAATAGTAAAGCATCCGACTCTGACTCCTAACTTGCTGGTTGCCAAGTCTCGATCGGTCTGGTTTTTTTTCATGTTTTTTTTTTTTCTTTTTTCATGTTATATCAATGGTTAACGTATCAAGCGAATCAAATCAACCATTTAACCTGACGACCGTTGCCAATTTTTTTTGAATATTTAAATACGCTACCATCGGCATTATTGTATCATATCACGGGAAAGATTGGTTTTTGTTTTTTTCCTATTTATTCTTGTAATATTATGAAATGCCTTATTTAGTTATTGTCGCCATATTAAAGAAAGAATTAAAAGTGTGTCTTATCAGCCCTCATATCGCTTTGTTACATCTGATCGCTGTAAAATGGTCTATGCATGGGTCTTACACCCCTTGGTTTTTTTTCATCTATGTTTTAGTTGTCAGAGTCAAATGTAAAATGCAAACATTTGGCCCTCTGTGGGAAAAAATGGGGGCCAAAAAGCAATAATACAAAAAAAAAAAAAACGGTAGCGCTTGGCTTTCCCCCATTAAAAATATATGGCACGTACCTTTTTTGCCACTGTCCTTTTTTCATTTCATCGTTTTGCCTTAAGATTAGAAAAAAAGAAATGATTAAGAAAAAGTAAATAGAGATTTATCCAATTCATTGGAAAGGATTAACCAACGTGGTACTATGGAGATTTTCTTTTCCGCAACACCTCTTCCTCTACTTCGGATTAAAGGGTATCTTAACACCTAAAGTTTCAAAGAACCCATGTGCTGGCCAGATGTATGGGAACCAAAGTCTTTCAGATTTTCCAAAAGAGCAGATAACGTTGGATATCGCTTAATTAACACCTATGTAAAATATCGTTCATGCATGTATACATTTAAAGGTGAAATAACCTTTCCATAGAAGTACTTTTGTCACTACTTCATTTCATATAGGGGCGGCAGATCCTAAAGTCAAAACGCACTAAACCGGAAAGTTGAGTACCTATAGGATTTTTTTTGGATGAAATGAAAAGATAAATATTTGAAGTCCCTCCAAAAGTTTTTTAGCAAGGTTCTTACATCTACTGTTTTAAAACAATAAGCTGATTAACATACAATTTGCCTAGTTTTTTAACACGTAGTACTTATACCAAATCGCTCTAAACTTAAAGACGGAATATTTTTTAACATGCGACATCTTGCACTTGTAGTCAATATTCAAGAAAATTCAAAGACACACCGCGCATTTGCAAATCCATAGCGCTTGGTAGAAATTTGCATAATTTATATATTCCTTCATTTATCGTATTTTTGTAGAAAAAATTAACCTTGTATTTTCCATCATAAAACGTAATCAAATGATTTATTGACGTAAAACATCATTTCATAAAATGTGATTCCTATTGCCCGTAGGGTGCAGTTTAAACCCCTCTTCGACCAATATTTGCTCATAAATTTACAAAATCAAACCACGAGTCCCAATCACTGATTCAACGCAGTACATGAGATGCGGCAATGGTAGTTGAAATGAAAAGTCAACGAGATTAAGCCACCTTGGATTAATCAATGCTGGTACCGTCCTTTGGAGTTCGTAGACAATGGCAGAACATTTAATTCGCGAGATCCGTGGCGCGACTGTGTATCAGTTGAATGAAACATCGTTTGTTTTTGGTTAGCAATGTCTATCAGTAAAGAAAATATTTAATCAGGAAGGCTTAATTTTTTTCTGTAAAAGATGCAATTTACATTTAAAAAAAATAACACTTAATTTTTCAAACACATCACAAATTCCTGTAGATTTCTGTAACGGGGTATACGGCAATCATTTGAAAAAATACTTCTTCGCTTGCAATATATTATGAGCTATAAACATGTTTAAATCTATTTCGTTCGCTTTAAAAAAATAGGTAAACTATAGCCTTTTCCCAAGAACTTTGCCAGTTTGGCAAGGGGACTTGGTAGACAATTTTCCACATTGGTAGACTTTGTTATCCACACCGCGTCAAAACGGTAGTTTTTCATATTTTGCGTCGAGTTTTAAAAAGAGCAACTACCTTGTAAAAAATGACACGTAAGTAAATGAAAATACTGCAAGATCTAAGAAATCTATTGTATTTGGAAAAAACTGGAAAATACTACATTTTATGTAAACATTGTCCAACCTATTATGACTATATTTTAAACGTGTTAAAAGTGGAGCTCTTTCAAATCCCATAAAAATACAGGTTTTCATTCCAATTCGCCGTAGATTTTTCACACAACAAACTAACTGTAAACTTGATTTAAAATATTTTACACAAATCGTATATTTTATGTAGTCTAACCGCACCTTAAAAACTTGGTGGACATTTGTTGATAGGTCTACTAAATAAGTGTCTGTCATACAAATGGTGTTTAAGTTCACAGTTCTTACAGTGAAATTGAATGGTGGACCTCATTTGTGAGGAGTAGAGTGGTGGTCCTCAAATGGAGAACGTGATATAGTTCCTCATGTTAAAACATCGTGGATTTTAGTAAATGATATTCCCTACATAATCACATTTTTGTATAACTCACCAAATATAAAAGTTGTGTTGTGAATTGAATTATTTTCAGAGTATACTCGAATTATTCAAATTTTGGTTTGGTAGAATTGCTGACAGTAAATACTGTAAAAATTATTAAACGATATTTTTACAGCGTAAGTTAATGTCTGAAGCTAATCAACAAAAAACGAATTGAAGACGACATTAATTATAAATTCAGTCATGTATAGATTCAGATGTAGTTTGATTTAGTTTGCTTGTCTTCACCTATGACTCTCCCCAACAGGCGTCTCCTATTTAGAAGAAACAATTTCAACTGAGGGATTTTCGGAAAGTTCTCCTACTAATCAAAATCTACTTTTATGTAGTTCTACTGTATCATGGTATTGGTTAATTTTGTAAATCATGTATCATTTCAAGTAGAACCTTCACCTTGCCGACTATGCAACCGTCTAAAACTTAAATGGGGTCAAAATATGACCACAAATGATAATTTTACACTCTTTGACCCAAGTTTGTCAAACTTTTTAACCTCCTTAAAACAACTGGGTCCAAGATGACCCTTTTTTAAAACGTGCAAAGCATGAAAAGGGTTAGGAGTTAGATCCGGGTCTTCATAATGGAGATGCGGAACGGGAATATGTGTGAGTGATTCATATAAAAATATTGGAGATGGGACGAGTGTGTAAGGGACCTCGTAAAGGAGAGGGGAATGCAGGTGTAAGGGACATCATAATGGAGATGCCCTCTAAGAAAAAAATACGGCTTTAGACCCTTTTATTGTTCCTCCTATGAACCTTTAGAATGGAACCCTCAAAAACGTTCTTTAAAAAATAGAGAACCCAAAGTTCCCTACAGACCCATAAAATGTGCAGCCGTTTAGAACTATTTTTGGTTCGTTGAAGAACCTATAATAGAGGAAAAGATTAGAACCTCTTTTGCACCTTTTTTTCTAAAGTGTGGGAGATATAAGGCCCCTCAAAATGGACAATCCCCTCTCCAATATAGACTGATGCCCTTCCCCAGCCGGCAGTCGTTAAGCGACGTTGAAACGAACGTTTTTTTTTTTGCACGTCGAAAACAGGTCAACAGTTTTTAATAATTTACGTCGAAAATGCAAATTGAATCGAAGTTTTAAGAACGACGTCAATCGATTTGCATTTTCGACATAATAAGTGTGTAAATTCTAACACTCTCGACGTCTTTTCGACGTTCCGCGGTCGATTGCCATACACTAATCCTAACTCTCATCTCGCAGAAAAAAAATCCTTATCATGATACACTCTAAATCAGATTAATTCAGCGGAGAGCTTACAAAATATTTTGTCCCATTTTTGACACAATTCCAGATCAAATTGAATTATTTTGATACCATATTAGTTTTAAAAATAGCAAATATTTGATTATGGCCCCTATAAAATACAAAAGTAATGATTTTAGTTAGACAAATGTAAGCTTCCAT
Source organism: Ophioderma brevispina (assembly GCA_023653785.1). Classification (NCBI taxonomy): domain Eukaryota; kingdom Metazoa; phylum Echinodermata; class Ophiuroidea; order Amphilepidida; family Ophiodermatidae; genus Ophioderma; species Ophioderma brevispina. Next base: position 24,910 of record JAMKCH010019530.1, read on the forward strand.
CAATAATACCAATTCCTAACAGGATTAAGTTTTATTCTTTAGTACGCAAAAATTTGTGATCTCGTATTTTTCGTATTGTAGTCAGTGAGAACGTTCATGTGACCGTGTATTCTAATTATTTCTTTACACATAATTTACTTGAATACAATTTTTAGAAATTTGTGTCAAGTATTTTTTTTGTGAAAGATTCACGTTTTTGGCTGCAAGATTGATTTTGACGCCATGTTACAACTCTAAAAGTACCAGCACTACATTAATCGTGTCTAACAACAATCTTAGTACTTGTCATTTTATGTGTTAATGCTCAGTCGTTCGCTGGTATAGGGCATCTTTTAAAATTAATTAGATGGGGCTTCCATTTTGAATTTGAGGTAGACTCAATGTTAGAGTGAAGAGTGCCATGCCTTGGCTCATTGGGTCCTATATATATCTAGTAACTCCGTAGTTTGATAATATAGGGTTGAATAGATAATTATCATTGATGGCGCCGTCATCCTTGGATTTCTCAAAATGCTCAAGGATGCCCAGGTGTCACCCGGAAGATTCTTATCCTACACAACATAACATGTAATTTTTCACACAAACAAAAAAAAATGTGTCCATAACTCAACTTTAAGGTCAGGCCAACCTTGGACCATATCTCTCCCAACTATTTGAAGCAAATACGAAATTCAAAACCTATGTTTTTTGTTGAAAAATGTCAAAGCAATTAAAATCACCTTTTGGTTTTTTTTTTCACACTTTTTAAGAGACAGTTCTTGGAGCAAGTTAAGAGTGAAGTTAAGAAAATCCTATTGAGTGTGTCTTATCTATATGAAATCTCTACATGCACTATATATGGATTCCTTGGAATTTTGCGTTGTACTTTTCTACATTATGTGCTATATCTTAAAATTTATACTGAACTTAGTTGCTTCAAAGCTTAATTCCCAATTTTTATTATACCGAGATTCCTTTCTTCGTGCCCTGAATTCCAGCTAAATTTGCTGACAGCTAAATAATGGCATTTTTATTGACCCTTTTAAAAATGAAACAATCCAAGCAACCCTAGTTGTTCAGATTCACTGTAAAAAAAAAACTTTTTTAGAAACATGGTGCGAAGTACTTTTAAGGAAACCCCGGGGGGGTCTCACGTTTGGTTTTGGGTAGGGACGTGGCCTCTGAGAGTCTGGAAGTAGGAACCCAATAGATATACCTTTTTGGTCCAAAAAAAAGGACCCATAGCTATACCAGAGATCCAATTTTTGAGCCCATTTACCCAATTTGCCATTTTTCCTCCAAATTTTGTGACCTTTTAAGCAAATTAGGAAATTTTGGGCTTCATTTGACATCAATTTTCCAACAATTTTTAGAAAATTTTGCTCCGTTGAGAAAAATTTGACTATTTTCCACTAAATTTGCGGAAATTTTGAAGAATAAACTCCGACTCCATGGTTATAAAGGCCAAATTTTCATGAAAAACGCGTTGGTCATTGATGTACCAGAATGCTGAAAATGAGACAATTGTCTGTGGCACGTCCCATGTTGGGGTCATTTGGTGTTGAGACATCCCCCGGGTTAGGAAATAAACTTGGGGTCGAATGCCCGAAACACCTCCAGGAAATGAGTGAATGTTTTCGAGATATGTTTTGTTAATACTGAGATTCTCGTGCCTATCCCAATCTTACTTCTGATATACAAGCTAAATCTAATATAATATGTATTGGACCTTTAAGGAAAAATGGAACATTCAAGTAGCTTTCAGTTTTGCGTTAATGTTTCACTGTAAAAGCATTGTTTTTTAAAACGTGTTGCGAATAGAATTGTTTTAGGTAAATACATGTCTAATCTCTACACACTGGCGTCAAATGCCTAATACCTACCCGGCAAATGACTATTTTTCGATTTTAAACTTTTTAAAATGTTTAGCATGTGCAAATGGGTATTTAATAATTTTCACCTGTTTTTTTAAAGTGAAAATGATAGTGACGGCCTCTCATTCGTTAAGATGGCCGTCCTCACATGGTGAACAGTGACATAGTTCCATGGTTTTAATTGATATCGGGATTATTTTAATATCGTTCACTCAAAAAAAAAAAAACTGCGGTTATTCAATAAATGTAACGCGGCTTAAACCGTATCACCAAGGGATTTCACAAAACGCCAAACAGTTGTGAAGAGTGAATTTTGATTTGACCTGTCCCATACGTCAATTCAGTACTTCTTACCAACAGGCCACTTTCTGTACTGGATTGAAATAAAAGTACTAGTATAAACTCAATACCATATAGGACCCATAATGAAGGGCATATGTTCTTGCTGTTTGTATGTGCTATAAATCACTCTAAAACTTGTGCGTAGTAATTTTACAACTTTCTTTTTTTTTCTTAATGTACACCGTAAACATGTACATCTAAATACTATTTTAATTACTAAACGCTATCCATCAAGAGATAATTAATAAATGGTTTAGTTTTTAAAACACGTATTAAATTATGACATCAAGATGTTTGTAGCTTTAACTCATCATACCAAATGGAAAACAAACTTATTTTTATCATTATTATTTCTTCGCTGTTTCTTAACTGTGCATACTCTCTTAAATGGAAAGATTGAGGGAGGGGACAAGTTCAATTCAGATTGAGAAATCATCTTAAGAGCGAAATTCAACCAAACTCCATTCAATTTTCAATCAAATTTTTAGACTTTCCTCCACTCAATCTTTTAGATTGATTTTTCTATCTTTTGGTTTTAAGAAGGAATAATCCACGCAATACACTAATTTACAAATGAAATACTTAAGAAGCGTGTTTTGCTTGAATTCATGTACCTATAAAAGGTCCGGGCAAATGTTTTCTTAGTACATTAAATATTTTGTCTAGGAAATAACCCATAAGACAATACGAGTTTGTCTTTCATTTTTTGACCGACCCTCTTCCTGCCAAAATTAGACGGAGGCCTGAATATTGAAAAGTTTTGGCTCCCAAGCTGTCTTCAGACCGATACATGGATAGACGTTTTTTCAAACGAAACCTACCTTTTTCGTCCATCCCGCCACGATACGAAATGAATTTTTTTTAAATGGACTTCGTCGTTGATATGTTGGTTTTGTTTGATATTGACTTGGCTCCTTGACATTAAGAAAGCCATATATCATATGAAAGATTTACAGGCCAAATTGCTACAGGTCCCGATTTGCATTTGTCTTGCATTTCAGTTGTGCAACCTAAGCCACGAATAAAACCCTTCTGGAGTGGTTTTATATTACAAAAATACTTATTTTAAAGACAAAGGCTTTTTTTAAGGCTTTCGTTTAAGGTGAAGAAACACATATAAACGCAATACCAACACCCAAAAACGTCTGTTTTTGCCACACTTTACGGCGGCACTATATGCAACATATGTCTGTGTTCCTTGAAGGCAATGACATTTGAAAATTGCCTGTAGTTAGCGGTATTGTTGGTAATATCTTTATATTGTCCAGTGTTTGATGGAATTGTCTTTAGTATTAGAATGCTTTTATTCTATTTGGAACCGTACTTTTGCATGGATACAATAAGTACAATTTGAGCCTACATGATATTTGAATATGCATGAGGTCTTTTTAAAATTTGAAATCGTACAAACATCGCAGAGATCGATAGCAACATCGCGCTTCCACAAGGCCACTATCACATACTAATGTGTGAATTATTCTCTTTTTTTATTTATTTAACGACATGCGTCTTCTTTAGTTGATAAAATTAAATAGAAGACACACATAACTGTACCTTGTAATTACTGTTTTGAAATGTTTTCTATTAAGGCGGCAAATTTAAATCCTAGACAACAAAGCATGGTTACTCACCCGGTTTTTCTTCTCCAGCCTGTTGGGGAGCCGACTGCCCTCTGCTGCTTTTTCAAAGTCATAATAGGCTTCTTTCTATTGACACGTACTCATTATGATGACAATGGTGGTTATTTTTGAAGCTCACAGTGGCTATTGAAGGAACAAGCCTGCCTTTGCATGGGCCGTTCCTGAAACTAAAATTTTCAATCAGTTCAAAACCCAAATACCAATCCACTATATTTTTGTACTAACGTCAGTAGTTTCGTTTGATCTCATACTGTCACTGTTGTTTACACGCGTAGATTTGGTTCAGAACATAATACTTGCATTCGAAATTCCCATGTGGTTATGATTTGGTGACGATGACATCAAAAACAAAAGTTGCTCAATTGTCTAAAAAATGAAATTGCATAATTTTTCAAAAATACACACCTGAAAGCAACATTTGTTAAAATCAAAAACAAAGTGTGTGATTAGGTTACCCGCACAATCACTTGCCTTCAAAATGCAACCAAAACAAACCAACGAGACAGTTTTTTATATTGTTGATCAGCACACCCGGAAAAAGAAAACATAGATGGTAACCCAAAAATCATTGCATATTTTATGTTCATTAGGTCATAACTCCTAACCACTGATGCAAAACTTGTAAAAAACTTTTTCCGACACCTTATATTTATTGAGCCATATTTAAGAGCCAGAAAAACTATATGTACTCCAATTTGGTTGTTGCTAACGGAGCGACTTTCGGCCTTAGATCTGCGCCCCCATATCTGGATTATGCCTACTATATGTTTTTGTTACAGATTTAGTACTGGTTTTATTTTGCAGCGCGGTATACTTGGGTTGTGCTTGAACGAACAAACTGACTACTCCATTGAAACTCAATTATAATCTTCTACAATCTTCGTAAACTCCCACATCATAAGGGACGAACTGTTCATCCAAACCAAACCTGATCTTATAACCGTACAAATATTCAAATTAAAAAAAAAAAAAAAACATAATAAGGTTTTCTTTCGAACAATCGAAAAAGCTGTAAGGTAAAAACACAGCAGTACACCCTACATTGACCAAAAAAGGTTATAGGTTCGATAGGTTAAACAGGGTCGAATCTTATCGTAGTCTTTTTGCCAGTAAAGAATTGGTTGCCCAATTTCAATTACGAAGTATGTTGTTTTGATTCATAGTCTTATGTCTTGCTTTCGTTTTCAAGTTGAGTCTGAGGGGTTTGAGAATTATTTCTCCATATAAAAGGTATTTCTTGCGACGTTTTTCATGCATCACACCTGAAACGCCTCCCTCTCCGAGAGACGAAAATGGCAATCGCGATTATGCAATGCCGTCTCTTGCCAAAATTATCTTGCTTGCATATGCATTGACGCTATTGAAAATACCTTACATCGTTGAAGAATGGATTATTGGAGCATTTTATGAAGCTATGGCTATAGTGTCTGGGTCTGCCCTCAAAGTACAGTGGATTGCATATTCATCGGAACAGGCTTCTCAATAGGAGGCGAATTGGTATCGCCTGTGTGATGTTTTCCATGATCTCGTAATAGAATAACAACAAAAAAGAATACCGTGAATAAACCGCCACGGAACCTCTTCAAATAAAATGTGCGGGGTAGTTTTCTTCTAAGTGCTGGCCATCATGAATAGATACTAAAGCAACGTTTAAATATAGAAACACATGTCCTGAAGCGTGTGATTTGCTTCAAAAACCTCTGGTAAAATGGGTGTAAGAGCTACTACTTTCCCTTCAGGAAATTTTTAATATTTTTGAGATTAGGACTAAGATTACGCCGGGTTTATGCTTAACAAAATAAATGTTCTTTTCCTGTAACCCACCCGCAGAGTAATCGTCGCCAAATTCTTTTCTTTTTCTTGGGAAAACGGAAGGTGATTTTTTTTTTTTTGAAACGGGTGAATATATTTTTGAGGGGGCAACATCCGAACTTTGAGATTTCTATCCAATTTAATGTACTAAACTCAATTATTTTTAATTGTTGTGATTTGGCCCCAAAATAGCTCCCATGACCGACTTGGCCCCCTGTCAAAAACATTGCCAACCGCAAAAACATTTTGAAAAAGAAAAAAAATATCTCCGACCGACTTCATTTTTAAAGAATTTATTGGTATAAATCCTATCGGCATCAAATATACTAAATATCCCTAATATGACGTACCATATGGTTTTCATGGTCATTGGAGATCCCTTGGCCGAAAAACATCATTTTCCACGCTTAACTTCGAATCAGTAGACTATTTAAGGAAGCCGCCAAGTTGATTTTTTACGCTAGCGTTTGGCCACAAGCCATGTTTAGTCTTTCACACAATTGAAAAGATGATCGGTGGTTAGTCAAGTTCCTGGCCTGTAAATGAAAGACATCGCGTTTACTTTTACATTGGAATTAAAAACACAGCATTTATTGAAAAAAACGTTTTTCCTGAAAATATATAAATTTTTATCAAAATGCATACATTGTTAGCCGAATTTTTTATAAAATTACCCTGGGATTCTGAGGAAGATAGTTTTTAAAATAAATTAGTAAACTCCACATCATCAAAGAAGGCGCTACTCGGTACAGTGAAAGTACGTAGATTGCTGAACCGCGCATTGTAGCTTCCTCCTGATCGTTGTACATTTTGTGTATATTGGTCCGGAATAAATCTGGATTTTTTTCGCAAGGAATACTCCAATGCATGAAAACCCTCTGGTACGTTTTATTTAGGATATTTCATTATATATGTGCCGATAGATTTATACCACTAACTCGCTTTAATTATTAAAGGTCCCAGAAAATGCAAATAGATGTGGTTTTTGTCAAGTCTACAAGGAGGGACTAGAAAGATTCAATATTTGGGTTGCTGATGACATCATTATTGAAATTATTGATTTGTGTCAGAAAGTAAATAGAACTTCCAGGTTTAGCTGGTGTGATCGATTCATGACAATGGCTGTAAAAATCAATAGTTTCACTAATGTGTCACGGGTATATAGTGTATTCTTTTTTTCTCTGGCCCCTGTTTTTTTTGCATGAATGTCCATAAGATTTGGAGTAGGTTTAACATCTCATTTCCTGACCTTTAAAACCCCCCACAATCACGCTTTTTTGAAAGATCTATGGCCGATTGCAATAGCTCGTCCCAGATTTAGATATCACCGGAAGTGGTCAAAATATTGGAGTAGGTCTATCTGAAGAACTCTACTATTTTTCTACCCTGTGAAATCTAGGGCTAAAGGATATTGGTTTGGAAATTATGAGCAAAATGTACCCCATTTTGATCTACCATAGTCTATGGATTTTTAAAAAGAACGTTTCACTGTGGCGGCTGCGACCCAAATTACCGAACAATCGCCGTTCAGCCGTCTTTGAAGTCAATCTCTTAGTCAGAAAATCCTAGATTAAGTTTGTGTCAGAAGTGGGAACGAACCACCACTTTTACGATTATAAGACGAGCGCCCTATACACAAACGCCACGTAACCCAACCCCGGAAAGGCCCCTTATTTTGGCAGTACTGAAATCAATACATTAACGGATTCAATAAGCGGCCGCATACCATAATCCTCTTTATGACGAGGTTATCCTGGTCGCTCAATCGCCGCTTGCGTATTTTCACTTTACGTACAAACCAACCCACTAAACAACCTCGTAGTCAACGGCACGTTCATGGTCTGATCGTTTGTATATCATGAGTTGTATTAAATGCATTTGTGTGTATGAGCTTTATTCCGTAAAACTATTGATTCAAGTATCGAACAACTGCCATGGTTGGTATACAATTGAGTAATTAGATAAGACCGCAGATCGAAAGGTTTTTGGTTTGAGTCCCGGTGAAAACTTTCTGTTATTTAATCATGTCTCAAACTTTGAGAGTAAGAGAAGTTAGAATCAACTATAAAAATCGGCATTAAAAAAACCACACCAGTGTGTATTGTAAGTGGATACTGGGGTTGTTATCCTAAAAACTATCGCTTGCCGCTTCTATCCAAACGGATTGAAATTGGCGCGAAACTTTTTGCCTGATGGGGTATTGGGTTGGAGACTATCTGTAAGATGAAAAAACTTAAATTACTCAAATCGGGCCATTCCTTTAACAATTTTGGACGATTTTATTACACATTACGCTTTTCGCATCTGCAGAAAAATAACCTTTATTGAGCCAGGACGTTGAAATATGCACGTAAAAACATTTAGGTTGGCTGATTACTCTAGCTTCGGGAGTGTGAGCAATAGTTTGGAGCATGGTGGAGGTAGAAATAGATGGAGATTGAACAAGTTCAATCTACAGATAATTATTGTACCGCGGTGGTTTATAATCAATACAGTGTGTTGAATAGATGAGCATGGTATCTTCAATGGGTTTTAACATCCAACATGTGTCTTCAAAGAAAAGCCATGGATCTATTCAGTCGTGTTTTAAAAATTGTGTTTAATACCAAATAGATTATGAACTCACCCATTGTTCGCCCTTTGATCGTTTATTTGGCGAGCTATTATGGCACGAGAATACTTTGAGGTCTGGTGTCTTAGAATAGGGTTTGCATTTGTGTCCAGAGAAAAGTAACGCTTTCCGAATTACTTCCTTGTAAATATCTCTGGTCACTTCTCAAATCACTCAACTCGCCCAAATAAAAAGAACTGCTTCAACACTTCAGGACCAAACGCATTAGCTTTCGAATTGTACACTAAACTCCCGCATTCCTCGAAAATATAGAGAATATGCAATGGAAACATTTGCATTTTTTTTTTAATTTAATCGAAACGTGCTTGTAAATGGCACGGAAATATAATAGACAATATTGACCATTTGCATTTATTGTTTTAGGTTAGAAAAGATCACTAGAACCGTACAATTCGACAAAGCCGATAAAAAGCGATATTTTGCTAGAGGGTGGGATGGAAATGTCGGGTTTTTTTTTATAAAAAATCGCCCTGTTACAGATCAGCAGTGCAGAGGTTAAAATTGTATGCGAAGGGAAGAGGCAAAGTTAATCAGCCCTGTCCGGTAAGTGTCGAATAACCTACGTTAAAATCAAAGGCATAATCTCACGAGTTCTATCTTACTGATTTCAAAAATGGGATAGAATAATTCGCTTGAATATACTTCCTTCTCACTGATGCGTTTAACCCAATCCATCTCCTTCTACCGCCAGGTTATGGCCCTTTCACGGAAGGGAATTATGTGCATTGGTCTCCAGAAAAACAGGCATGTGAAGATTACAAGCATGCACCTGCTTCACCTGAAAATTAAGATATTTCGGCAAGTGATTCTTTTGTAATCTCTGCTTGCTTGTGATGTTCTGGACAAGTGTGCTAAGTTAATCTTTGGACCTTCCGTGAAAGCGCCCTATAGCGACAAAATGCATTAGTGTCGTCCTTTCAAATTAGGGCATTTTAACAAGTGGAATTGGACTTTTATTATGCAGATGGCCGCTATTAACTTTTTCGCCTTTTCGAGAATATCGTCAACTTGCACCGGTGCCTATGATCGAGGTTTTACGGTATATAAAGCCCTGGGAGAGAGAGGGAGAGAGTATCAAAATAATTACTCCAAGGAGAGTTTAATACCATCGTGCTCCAAGCTATTAGCAGAGTTTCCAAGTTGACAGGGACGTAATCACAGTCTAGTACAATCTTACAATATAGACATTGTCATAGTAGTCTCAGCTCCAGCAGTTTGCCGATTGTGTAGCCGGGTTCGTTTTACGGTAATTTCGTGGCCTCTGCGTTATCAGATAAACAAGCTACAGCTCTTTTGGGGACTTTATTTTTAGTGACCTCCGAGCTTCGGGAGTCATAGGAGCTGGTTTGCTTCAGTTAGGACAAGTCTCCGTGGGACAGTCCCATATGGAAAGGGAAGGTTTTATGCTGGAATATTCGCCAAGACTCTTTGCAAGTTCGGAATCTTTAGAGTAATCTGCGCAGCCCGCGTGCGGCACACACCAGGTTTAGTAGTAGTCACTTAATTCAACACCTTTTTAGAGATGAATCATTGATTACTTGTGATACCTAATGGATGTTTGATTGAGATTGATTTAAACACACAATGAAATAAATACTTTGTTTTTAAAATTTGTAATCAGTTCACAGGGGTATTTTGTCATTATTTCGGAGTTGAATCGTAGTTTAGAGGTGGTGGCTTTGGTCAAGGTGACCGTAACAGTAGTGTTGACCTTTCCTGCTCTTAATGTACCAAGATACAATTTGTCGGCTTTAGTTAATTAGATACGCTGGTTTTATTTGATTTGAGCTTATGTTATTCGGGTGAATGAAAACCACGTAATAAAATATAAGAAATAGAGTTATAGAGCACTTTATCATATACGGTATTTTGTTCTCCGTACTAAAGACTTGCTTTGTGTGTCCGACTTTCGATAGCTTTCGATATGCTTAGTATCGTTGTACAGCAAATCTGTGATGGCAACTAAAAGCTATAATCTAATTCTAGAGGCGGAAAATGGCTTGTAAAAATAAAATCGTATGAGATCATGGGTGAACCAAATTAGGTTGAATAAGTCTAAAAGTATGACAACACTTCCTCCTATTATAAACAAATTAATTCCTAGTACTGGGAGGATTGATATGAAAGGAACTTTAATCTTTCCTGAAAGTGGATACTCTGGGAAAAGATAAAAAATAAATAGAGTGCTATGAAATTTGACATTGTGTACGGAGAGTTATTGATATCTTGAGCAATCGCTTCAGAAAAAAATGGAAACACGCTGTTTTCATTTATTCTGTTCTGAATTCCGGTTATTATTATTATTAAAATTTTATTGTTATTATTATTATTATTATTATAATTATTATTATTATTATTATTATATCACTATATCCTACGCTAGGGCGAAATTCTCTTTTGATAAACATAGAGTTTGACGTTAGGGCGAATTTTTTTTTCGCCTTAACGTTATCCTTTGTTTGCGCTTTATTCCGTCAAAAGATATGAATATTAATTTATGCAAATGAAAGATAATCTCATTAGCTAACAAGAAACATGAATATTAATTAATTAGCATAGTAATAACGGCTCATTATAGACTAATTAATTATTAAATTTTCGCCCTATGGTTCAATCTAGTAAAATATATATTATTATTATTATTATTATTACAATTATTATTATTATTATTATTATTAGCTCTGCCCGGAAATTAAAAACAAGCATCTTCTTCACCCGTCAGACCTATTAATTTCTGGTGACTTAGAGAATAAAGTATGATTTTCTTGAAGCGGTGCTCTCTCTACTTGGCCATGGGATCAAAGGAAAAAAAATTTCATTTTGATTACATACTTCGCAGTAGTAAACCATTTTTCCACTATAAATAATAACAAATATTATACTTACCATTTATTGGGTATGACAATTGTAAAGGTTGCACATTTTCATGAAAATGAATAAAATGCTATCTCAATTTCTTTTCTGAATATCAGTGATCAAGGGACGTACACTATATGCTACATTGACTCGCACGCGGTAGTTTATGACCACCACCAATGCTCCAGGAGCAGGTCTCCCTCACTAACCTCAAAGGGTATCTATTGATTTTCTTATCTTTTTTGGACTTAAATATTTTCACTCTAATCTGGAAAAAAGATGAAAATTTTATATATATTTAAAGAGAGTATCGAGATTCGCCGAACCAGACAACTTTATCAAGAGTTCAGCTACCTAACCACAATACCAGAATATGGTGTGTGCCACATTTGCCATTCTAATCCGTGATAACATTTTACAGAACATTCGCTACGCTATTGTGGTCAGGCAAATCAATATAATGAATAGCACCGCTCTGGAACGGTTGCACAGCCCTATGCTCCAGGAGCATAAGTGGTGATCCAAATCTCACCCTTGCCATTGGCACAAGCAAATTAATGGGTAGTAAATCCACCTGGTATCCAGCGGACAAAGCGCTTCAAATTCCCCTTTGTTTATTTTGGAACTGCAGAGCATTGTTACTGTTCATGCAGTTGAAAAGAGGTCCGGCATTATAACTCCGTGATCCCCGCCCAGTTTAGGGTAGACGTTTTTGCATATAGAATCCCAGTACGCAAATGAGGTATTGCATTGATTCCGTCATGCTCTGTATGATGTTGTTCATAGCGCATGACGGAATCAATGTCAATACCTCATATGTACTTGGGAACTTCTATATGAAACGCCTTCCTGCAGTTTGATTGAGCCGCCTCATTGCGATTAAATAAACTTTGAGGTTCTACTACTGTGAGTTCAATAATTTTGACTGTATATTTATTGAAAAAAATCAGAAATCAGTTACTTCTCCGATATGCGTAACCAATGTCCTTATGCAAGCATCTTTCTCTATTTGATCCTATGGAATATATACGCCGAATCCAACCCAGCGATATACCATTATTTTAAGTGGAAAAAGGAGGCCGCAGGCTAGGCGGAGTTCTTCCAAATAATAGTATATCACCGGGTTCAATTCGACGTAGAGAGAGCACAGCTTCAAAAATCATACATTTATTCTCATTCTTAATTAAACAGCGTTGTGAAATTAATGGTATTTCATATATATGCATTCATTAAAAAAAAGGCGATGATCTTGTAAACTATTTCGACTTAAAACGTAAAATCGGTGTCATATGAAAGCTGTGAATTTCTAAATTGCTATAATATAGGAAATACGATGAATTAAAGGGGCATTTCGTGATCCACAGCCTCGCCCCCCCCCCCCCGACTTACCTAAACAAAGTTGAGATTGTTATATCATCTGAACCGTTAGCCTTAGTAATCCATGTGTACCAAATCTTACGTTCAAATTCGGTCGTATCTGTGAGAAATTTGCAATTTTGTATTTTCTGTCTGTAAACGGACAGAAATTACAGCACAGTGCCCTATGGGGAAGTGGGAAACAAGTATTTGCTCATAACACAAAACCACAAGATCGGGATCAACTCAAATTTTTTGAATAAGCTATTTTCTCCAGGATATCTAGTGAACCATGAATAAAACAGAAGGTGATGGAATCACGAAAAGCACCTTTAAGTTTTTTTTACAAACGCAAACCATAGGGAACTACACTATTTCAGCTTATACCCAGGGGATTGCAATTGCGGGAACGTGAATGTGTAGACAGCAAGATATTTAGCAAAATATCTAATCTTAAATAATAAAGATAGATTAAACGAATCGAAAGGACATAAAAGGAGTTAAATTTTGTAACCGTCATGGTTACAAATAGCGTACATGGTAGGGTTTCAATAGTACCACAAATGATGTCATCACCAACCTAAATATTGAATGCTTTCTGGTCCCTCCTTGTAGATTTGACACAAACCACTATTTTATTTGCATTTCCTGGGACCTTTAATGTAATTATTTTGATTAAATTTGATTTCTGAATGTAAATTTCTAGTAAAATGCCAATTCTGAAATTCAGCATTGCTGGCCCTTCTTCCGTTTAGGATCCTGCTCATACTCCTCTCATCTTGGGCCCGTGTCAGCTCTTTTCGGCCCAGCAGGATGTCTTTTAATTTCTTATAATTTCACCCTTTGGAAATTTAGCTTGTTACACCCATGCGTAAATCATGAATTGCACCAGTAAAAACACGCGTCCAAAACTTCCAGTCGTCAATCTAATCTAAGATGTACGTTTAATTTAAATACTATAATCGCATTTATGTTAAAGAAAAATAGAAATTACAGTTATACCTAGGTTACTCTGGTAAATTTTAGTTATGGTCAAAATCGGTAAGATTACGGTACAAAATATTTTGCAACAGGACCTTTAGCTCAATATGCATAACATTAATTTTATTAAAATAAAATGAGAAGTTTTAATCTTCATGAAACGTGTACAATATTTTAATATCATGATCTAATAAAACAATTTCAATACAGTAAAGGCGCCCATCTTTTACGTTAAAAATCAAACTTTTATTGATTATTATAAGAGACCAGGATGGGTTGTTGATTAGAAAAAAATCGCATAGTGAGCCATTGTCAGTATGTGTATTGTAACTCAATTAAGCCTTACACAAATTCCACATTGCAAATATATAGTCCACCAATTATAGCGACATTAATTCTACCTACAAGCAACGTTGTATACATTTATTTTATTCAAGCATCACAATAAACACAAGAAATTAGCTATTGATTCCACGCGACAAGAAACCATCTCTCAAGTAATTCAATTATTCCAAGTTCTACTTTTTTCAAAGAATAAAGATAGAGAAGGAGTTATATTGAGAAAGAGGAAAACAGATGGAAATTAGCTACCGTAATTATTTACACCATGTTTACACTAGATACAATCTTATTCAATTAGCTACCTCGGCTACTTTTCGTAAAACCTTCCAAATATATTAACAAGCGACGGACACGCTTTAGATTTGTACTATGAATATGAAACTTTTGAGTTTTATGACAATGCACAACACAATAAAATATAACAAATGAGAGATGAGGTTTACCGATAATATACGACTAGAAAGATACCTATCTACGTATGTAATATACCAATAGAGTCAGTACCGCCGAGAGGGGGATCAAAGGGGGTAATTGACCCCGGGCCCGGGGTCTTAGGGGGCCGTAAGAAGGTTCAGCCTTGCGGTTGTGACAAAAGTCATAGAGGGAGAGAAAGTGAGAGAGAGATGGAGGAATAGAGAGCGAGCTAGGAAGAGAGCGAGCTAGAAAGAGAGAGCATTGGCGGATACAGGGGGCGGTTTCCCCCTCCTTCGACAATGATACCTACTTTCGTTGAGAAAATACGATTTTTTTCGCGCTACGCCCGGTTAATAAATTTAGTGCAGGGCCTCTCTTGGTTTGATAAATTACACCAAAATAATTAAGATTTTGTTTTATAAAACGGTTGGTCATGAATTATAAAGTGGACTTCTTACCAATTTCAAAAATTGTTTCTAAAAAATATACATCAGAAATCTGTTTTGGAAAGTGAACATTGCAAGGGTTCCGCGCTTCATGCCTGCACCCA
>JAMKCH010019531.1:0-43475 GCA_023653785.1 Ophioderma brevispina
ATCATTACCAGCATCACCACTACTTTTCTTCGCACATACAACTCCTTCGTCTCTTTCGTCCACCCAACGTAGCCGTCGAATCCCCGTATCAGGCACCAGCAGCAAAGCACCATACTACTACTACTATCGAGTCGTCGCACAATCCAACTCTTTCGTCCTTACGTCCACTTCTTCAGCACACAGACCACCGCCCTCGCACGTCGTCAATTAGGTGATCCACCTTCTGACACAATTTGTATCGGGAACGGCGGGAAGCGCCCCAGAGGACTCGCGGGTACTTGCAAGTGTGCATAACCGTGCGCTCCTTCCTGAATTGACGCACGTGACGTCGGTAAAATCATTTTCAAGTATTTTTATTACAACCGCCTTCGCGCCTTGTCGTAGTTTACATCACCCTTCAAGTACCTATGAAAGGTGATACAGCAGACTTGAACGTTTCCCCCGCGGGATCACATCGGTGAATGGTCATGCATTGTAAACTCGAGTCACGCAGTTGGGTGTTGCGCTGATTGGCAATTACGTGACCTCCGTTGCTGTCTTCCAGCGGATTGGCATACGGCCCTGTACCGGTACTAAAGAGATCACGATTCTTACATGACTAGCATAATTAGTACTGTGTATGGAATTTAATTCTGTAGACCGAGGCCATGGATAACCATTTGGGTCATTATGTGTGACAAAATAATCAACAAGAAAATCAAGCTACCAATCCCGTTTCAACAGGCCCATAAGACTATACTGCATGGGCCAAGTGCATAAAGCACAAGACTGCTGCCCAAGCCAAACGATCATAAACTCTGCATGACCAAGCGCATAAGACATAAGACTGCATGACACATAATAATAACGTATGTCAGCATAAGAGCTAAGCGCATAAGAGCATAAGACTGCATGAACATAAGAATACATTTCTAAGGGCATTTAGGTAAAATAATGGCCTATTTACGATTTTTTTCTAGAAAGTTTGCAAATTTGGACCCCTGTCTAAGGGTTTTCTGCACTTCAAAAACGAGTGATTTTACAGAGTGTTTTAAAATTCTTCCTTCTTTTCTAAATTGCAACCTTATCCAAGGATTTTGTGGCAGAAAATGGGACCAATGTCCTAATGATTTTTGTGTGAAAAACACCACTTTGGGGAAGGCACATCCCAGTATGCCTGACATGTTCAGTATCCCCTCCCCTCCCCCAGAATTGTGCTCCGGATGTATGGTAATAAATCGAATGCGTTCTTACAACCATCAGTGCGTTTATGCTCCGTATAGGCTTCGTGGGGCTTATGCGTTTAACACGGCTGTTATGCTCTACATGCGCTAAAGCTCTTGTACATACGTTATTCTTATGCTTAAATCCCCGTGGGGATCAGTCATAGACAAGGGGGTATCATCCGTGGCCAAGAAATCCACGTAAAAAGGGTAGTTTTTTCAGGATCAGGTACATTACGTACGTAACGTGAAAAGGGTCTAAAACTCACCAAAATCAAGAAAAAGGGTTGTATTTTCTAAATGAGGATTAACGGGATGTAGGGTCCATATTCATTTCAGCATAAAACGAATTTTAAAAAGATGTTCCGGAATTTGTGTACTTGTCTTCCAAACCTGTGCTTTCAAATCCCTAAATTCCAAAAATTTCCCGCGTACGCGAGGTAAAGAAACCTACACATTTTTTAAGTACAGGCCTATCACTTACCCATGAAACGGACCACGTTTTAGTAAAATTCTAGGTTTATAACTTTTTTTAAAATAAACTTTTGGGAAGATTTGGGTGCATAATTGGCCGGATTCGGATATTTTCAGGGAAAATGCGATTTATCGCTTGCTGCACTGCAAATGCGGAAGAAATAAGTGCCGAAAATACCGTTCTCTAAATGCGAATTCCCGGATCTTTAGACCCATAGGAAAGTCTTGAAAACTAAATACCTCAATGGGTTTCGCGGAACCGCTCCCGTGCCGCTACGAAACTTCCCATTAAACACCTTTAATTTATAATTAGTTCAAATAAAATTACATGCATGAACCTATTTTACTAGTTAGACCGTCGATCATTGGCTTATGCATTTTAAAGTTAACACTTACAAGTATCAAATTGTTTTTTTTTATCAAATTTGCACTCAGAAAATGTATGTCGGGGGAAAGAAAACTTGTTTGGCATGGGTTCGCGTTCGCGCTCGAGAGAGAATTCTCTGTGACACTTTAACCCATTCTAAAGTCTTGTTTGACCTTTTTATAAGCCATTTTAATCATACCTAATTTTGAATAGTGAATTCACTTACAATTTTCATATTTATATTTCTATCAATTCGCATGACAATGTGCGTTTGGAAAGTCAAGATTGCATGTAGCGCAAATTATGGCCGATCAGCAGCCATATCGTCGACTTTTTTTCGACTAGTCGTGCCGCCGTCCTGGGAATTGTTGGCTATGCCCTGGCTCAAAATGCATTCCCTTTTAAATACCTTTCTCGGCTAAACATAATGGCTGAAAAATCAACTTTCCCCAGATATTTCGAATTACACTAAGCTCAGACAAGCTCTCTGGGTCCCAACAGAATATGGTTTGTGGTTTTTACGCATAAAGGGGTAATAATGAATCAATTACTTGTTTAGGGTATGGAGAAAGATAAGACAAATACGTGTTAGGGTATGCAAAATGCGCTACTGCTACTTGTTTAGGGGCGCAGATTCCATCAAGTACTGGTTTAGGGTAGGTACTGCGCTGCTGATGACGTGTTTAGGGGTTGATTGAAATGAATGAAAATTCAAGCTTCGAAAATTACGTATTAGGGTGCTTTTTGATGCTTGGAAACGGATGATACCCCCTTGTCATTGAGAAGTCCCCCCCCAAACCAAGGGGTTATAATGCACAACCTATGCTTTATGCGCTAATGCTCCGAATATACGCGGTTATTCTTATGCTTCTGCTTATGTGTTCTTATGCTCTTATGCGATATGTTCCGTATTATAACGTATTCTTAATGCGATTTGAGCTATTATGCACTCTGTTAATGCGATTATGCTCTTATGCGATTCGATTATGCTCTAGTAGGCGATTTATGTTCCGTATATAAGGTTATTCTTATGCTTATATGCAAGCTATTATGCCACTCTTACTGCGAATTATGCTCTTTGCGATTCGATATTGCTCTAGTATGCGATAGTTCCGTATTATTACGGTATTATTATGCTATGCAATCTTATGCGATTATGTTCGATATAGGCCTACGGTTATTCTTAGCTATGCACTCTTATTGCTCTTATGCGCTTATGCACTCTTTGATTAGCAGTCTTATGCGTTTTCCACCCAACGG
This sequence comes from Ophioderma brevispina, assembly GCA_023653785.1. NCBI lineage: Eukaryota > Metazoa > Echinodermata > Ophiuroidea > Amphilepidida > Ophiodermatidae > Ophioderma > Ophioderma brevispina. Next base: position 3,304 of record JAMKCH010019531.1, read on the forward strand.
TAAAGGAACGTCATATCAAAATTAAAACCAACATCCGAGTCCTTTTGCACTGAGAATAATATGGAAGCCCATCCCCTCGAAAGTGTGTGCAAATGAGCCTAACCCAGTGTTGCCAACCCGCGATTTGGTAGCCGCAAGTTGGGCGACTTTCGCTTCTCGCCCGCGACACAGAGAGACGCAAAGGCCCACCGCGAATTCGCGACTTTTGGGCTACTTTTCACTTTTCTGTCCGCGAATCTCCCTCTCTGCGACTTTGTAAGAAGGTAGCACAAAATGAGATAATTTGGTTTTTGGGCTTAGAGTTACATATACAATAACACATAGAAAACAAAACACTAGAACACTTAACGACGGCTTTCGCGTGGATACCGCCCGTGTGGTAAGTGTGCAGAGCCGTGTTGAACGGATACAAAAGCCTCCTGTCAGTCAGTGGCAAGGCAATACAAAAGAAAATATTGGAGTGAGCAACCTCTTCTAAGACATCAGTAAAACCGATTACTGGCACAGCAGTATTACAGCGTATAAATTAAATGGTCCTAAGAGGGCTTCAAGCTGGTGAAGTGTGAAGCATCTTCTAAAAAGGCGAGTTTCGACAATCTGTTCACATCCGATGTTAACATTTCTCCCCGCCAACTCAAAGAGTGATCACTCAGCGGTGCGTTTATAGCTTAGAATATTTCAATGTTCAATTATTGTAAACTTTTATAATTCTTAAAGAAGATTAAGTCTAGTTTTTTTTGGTATTTTTATTGTTTGAAATGTTTATTTAGCAAGAAATTCATTGAATATGTTTTAGGCCTATTAAAAAATTTACATTTTCCCTCCCCTCATTTCTCCATACTAAAATTTATGTAATTCGATATATGAATAATGTTAATAATTGTCAATTTTTATAATTCATTTAAAGACGGTATAGTTGTTATATTTTTATTTAGTTAGTTATTTGCCCCAAGAAAAACTCATTGAATTATATGTATTTTAGGCATCACTAAATATGTGGTAAGATATTCTCCCGTTTCTCTATACTTATTTAAAATTTATGTGATTTAGATATTTGCTGTTTAATGGAAATTTATAATTCCTTAAGGAATCTTGTATAATAGTTTTGTTTTGTAAATGTGTATTTAGCAAAGTTAACATTTTCGCTCCGATTTATCTGTGCAATTATTTTATTTTTGAAAAGTTTATTTCTAAAAGCAAGTTTAGACATGCTCTCCGTTTCGCTGTACCAACATCTCGTAAGTGTGCTGTCTAAAATCTCATTTGCGCCTGTAAAATACTCTATTAAATATGTTGAGGGTAAGTGGGCGTTGGGGTGTGTGTATAGTCGACAACAGTACTTCAGGCAAAACATATCTACTAATTTTATGGTTAAATGATCCAGATTGTGATATTAAAAAGGAGTTTGCAATACATTAAGGTATTAGTCGTCTTATTTGCACACGATGAAAATAATATATGCAGGCTAAACTGTTCAGGACCTTTTATTGGTCAATCTCACCCCCCCTCCCTAGTCAATGTGAATCTGCCAAAATTCTGGTTTTCACGGAGAATAATTCCACATTGATTGGTGGAGTTGGGGGAGGGTAGGTAAGTTATTATAAAAAGTTGAAACGTGAAAGGATATGACATGATTAGCTTTGCTTTGAGTTGCCCAGTGCACGGATGTGATACGCTTAAAAACTCAAATTTAACCGGCTTCAAATGTTAATCTTATAAAGGCGAATCTAAAATGATGAGCTAAAACCGGTGGATAGAATCTACAACTTCAAATGGGAGATACTGACAAAACCAATCTATTTATATAAATTGAAACAGGGACATTTTGACGAAGAAAGGAGAATGTTTGGTATCTGTCACTTTATCATGAAAGAGTCATACCAAATTTAATGAATGAAAAACAAGAAAAAAAAAAAACTTGTTAAAGAAACGATAACATTGAACATCACAAGATCTGTACAAGCATGTGCAATGAGATCCAAGTCCCAACAATCATGACAATCTTCTCGCTGAAATGAACATTGCTGCGGTTTCGTATGCATAGGAAGCTTTCAGGACCAGGTCGAATATTACAAAAATCAATGTTTAGTCCAAACAGAGAGCAATAGATGACAGTAGTATCATAATAATTATTTTCATGATAATATTCCAATAAAAACATCTGTAGCCCTTAATACTTGCATTTAAGAGTTTGTTTTATACCGCTATACTTAAGAGTAGATCCTTTTAAATGCATTTCATTTGACCCCGCTATACATAAGAGTAACTCCTTTCTAAAGTGGGTCTAAATTTTAAGAAACACTTGAAATCGCCGCAAAGTAAATAACCAAGCGCTATTAATGTCCCATGTTCTGACCTATTATACCATTATTCCATGTAAAATTACAATCTAAAAAATCAGAATTCATGGCTCTAGGAAGGCGATGGCATTTTTTTTTTGCGGCAAGTTGCCCCAACTTCATGAATTTGCATGGTTGTTTAGCACGGAAAGCACTAAAACAGTTCCGCATTTTTTTAAAATGAAAAGTCGCCAGATATACCTACAAATTTACAGCGTTTGAGTTATATATGTATAAAAAATAATAAAAAAGGTTTAAAATGCTAATCAAAAATCAAACAGAACTGGCGTCTCAAGTGGTTGTAGATTGAAGGTAAAAAAAACGGCTATTGTTGTCTATTGTGCACGGTTTTTCTACGGCCCGTAAGCAATGAGACTAAAGTATACACTATGTTTAAATGTTAATTTATTATTCGATATTTCGATGTATAATTGTAAATGTTACCATTCCTTATCGAAGATTGTATAATTGTTATATTTTCAATTTTTTGTAAAATTGATTTTAGCAAAAGTTTTCTCTCCATTTCCCTGTGCAATTTGAAATTTGGATATTTCGATTATTCGATGATAATGTATTAATGTTGTATATTTTTATAATTGTATAATATTGTTGTATTTTTATAATTGTATAATAATTTGTTATATTTTCATATTTGTAATATTTTTATTTTTTTTATTTTTTTTCCTTTTTTTAATGTTTTCTTATTTTATTATTTTAAATGTTAATTAGTATTTAGGATATTTCGATGTGTATAATGGTACCGGTACATTTTTATCATTCTTAAGCAAGATAATTTTTGTAATATTTATAGCAAAGAAAGTTCTTGAATTTATATGTATTTAGGCCTATGTAGTTATACATTTTCTCTCGTTTTCTATGTAACATTTAAACATTTGTAATATACATAAAATTGATAGATTTTTAAGGCCTTTGCTTTTACACTTGTAGATGTTAGTTAGACAACCCGAACGTACATAAGTTTCTTAAAATTAAGCCTGTAATTTGCAAGATGTTTAATGCAATGATGTTATAATGATTCAATTGTAATCAATGTTTTTTTTTTAACTAACAATGAGTTGAGATCGAGTCAAAATGACTTTCAACACAGAATTGATGGTTTGGACCCTCCCCATGTTCATTTTGAGCATTTTAATTTGGGGACTTTTCGGCATTTTGGGCGACTTCGAGCATCCCACCCGCGTATTGGGCTGAGAATTTTTGGCAACCCTGCCCTAAGCCCTTGATAACCAGTGGTATAACATGGCGGAACTGTGTTGAAGTTTCGCCTGGAAATAGGGAAGCTAGGAGCCGATTTATATGTCGATCTTGTCACAGCCGGGGTAAGTTGGGATAGATATGAAGTGAATCAAGGTTGGGGAAAGAAATTTAGTATTCTGCCACACCCTACGAAATGCAGCAACGTATTGTGAACCACATCCCCATATTCTGCCGGCACCTGAGAATTAGGCAGCCTACGACGGAATAACTGCATGTGTTGGATGTGGAGGACAAATTATACTGATCATCCCCCACATGGGCCGACGTGCGGTATATTTGTCATACCTTTTACAGATAAGCTAGTGTAAAAAAAAAAATATAAATTTGAGTTTTAGAATACCAGAAAGTAGTCATTAAAAAGAACCCTACTACTATTCAGTTTATAATGAATCTGTTACCTTGTTCTTGCAAAATTGCAATTTTCTAGCTTGAGATAAACTGGGTGAGTCCCAACGCAAAAAAAGATTCCAACCTGCAGTTAGTCCCAATAGGTACCCCGATACCGTATGTAAGGGTACCACACACACTGCCATAGGAAGTGGATGTCAATGGAAATTCCCAATTGAGTGTGGAAATGGAAGGAGCAAAATTTTTCATCTGTCATTTTCTCTGAAAATGATGAAAGTGCAATAATAATCGCACTATCCATGTTCGATAATGTAAGGAGAACATTTGCAAGGTAGTTTTCGGCAGGATTAGAAGTGCATTTTGTGGTTTAAATCTTCATGAAAACAAGGTCAATTTTCGTTGTACACTCAGTTGCAATGGCCGAGTGTGTGCTCTTATATTAGACACATGTTAGAAGAGTCACTGTTTGGACTACCCTTCGTGACCCTGCAACATTGCTAAACCTGGTGGTAAGATATCGCTGAAAATACTAATTAATTAGCGCTAACAATCCCCGCTAATGACATCAAATTTAACCGCGCCCATTGTTGACGATTAGTTTCGTACCGGTCAAAAACCCGGGTTGTATCCAATAGGTTATACCAATTGGGTTGTACACAGAATCGAATCTGTGTCAGTGGGATATTAACCCTCTGACCCATACGACGATAGGTAATTGTATTGCGTTTACAGCCTGTTTACATACCAATTACATACCTGAATTTTTATCTGGTTGATGGACTTATTTTTCCCTTTTTCAGAGTAGTGTCATTATTACCAAATCACGTCGAACAAATGTAACTTCCAAACCATCACGAAGATTTCAAAAATTGAAGCTCGTTATAATTGAAAAAAAAGAAAGGAAAACTGGTTCGTTTCATACACAGAGTCTGAATGTTGGTGAAAAACACGCTTTCACACAACTGACCCGAGGTCATGTTAACATTCTCTGCTATTGGGAAAATCAGTACGCCAATTACACTCATCAAATTGGTGCAATGTTGAAGTGTTACCATCAGAAAAGGCCCGTGAAATTTTGGAAATGGTTAATACGCCATTCATATTTTAGTATTTTTCAATTTAAAAATGATTGTTAACTAATAGATAAGTAAGAATTATTTTTTTATATGCGTAGAGTTTGATGAAGCAGCCATTTGTTAGGAGCATTGATTTACACGAGGTTCACTGGTTTGCGCGAGTATTCCCGATATACTTTGGAAATATCCTCGCGAAACTGTTAATATGCGAGTTGCGAATCCGTGTGTTGGTAACGGAACATGTTGAATTTCGGGATATGTGCAAATCCATGGAAACTGGATTAGTTCCCTGGTGTAAAAAGAGTTTGCTGACCTTATACGTCACGTGATAGGATTTATACACGTGAAGTTTTGACAACGCGCAGGGGACGAATATGTTGGAAAATCATCGAAAATTTTGCGTTTTTTGGGAGATTTACTATAAACATTGTATGTGTAATTAGATGTCATGAAAATTGTTAACAATGCATTTGGGGCATTAAAACAAAATGAATCATGAATTTGAAAGGGTTTTTTTAGAGCAACGAGAAAATTGTAAATAGGCAAAAGGAAGGCACGCTTAACGCAATTCAATTACCTGTCGTCTGTTGTAGAGGTGGAGTACCTCTACCACAGATTCGATCTGTTGTACTTGGGTTGCGGGCAATAGGCAGGTCAGCGACAAATTTATGTACATTTCCAGAAGCAGTAATGCATGCAGACGTTTTGTCACACATATGCCCAATTGATCATATCCTAGCCATAGGGATTAATGGTAACTAAGGCCACTTGGGGTCTTTACTTCAATGCGCTTACTCAGTTTGACGGGAAAAATCCACACTTTTCGTCCAGCTTCTATCCAGGATTCTATCGAAGCAGCGGCCATGTGTTTACATCTCTCATTGTCTCTCGAGGGTATAATCTGGAAACAAACGCTCTATGGCCACTGACCTGTATAGAGGTCAGGTCACATGGCGTATCGGCTGCGACAAGCCGCCGATCCCCGTGTGCAATTTTCACGTTCGTTCAACATGCTCTGTTTGGAGCTTTAAGGTGATTGCGAATATTGCAGACTACAAGAAGGGACAGCAGCATGAAACGGTCACCAAGCAACTCACTGTGCTAAGACAACGACATCACAGGTTTAGCAGTCTATCTCAGAAGTGTAAATCATTCTGTACACGAGACGCAGTGAGTAAAAGATTTTCAGTAATCGAGTGTTACGTTAAGATTTAAAAGAATTTAGAAAGATGTGTACTCTAATTGTTCAAATTTCTGTTTTGAAAAAAAAAATTGTATTTCCAATGGCGGCGCCTGCATTGCAACTCTGCTCTGCCAACGTGCCTGGATGCTAATTTTAACTCTGCACAGCAACAACAATACGATTTGCATATGCTCAACATTCAAATGCAAATTTTGACAGCGCGTTCCCGGATGGTAAACGAAGCAGTAGCAACCACATTGATCAACGTGAGACTGCAGCGTGTGTCCGTACCTTGGGTAAGTATTCATTGCATTTTCGGCATGTTACCCTAACAATTCGACATAGTTACTATTCATAGAATTGCTACTGTGGCTTTACTACTGTCGCTGGGGACGTTTAGGAAACTGTAAGTACATTCTAAAAAGGAATTTTGAAGAGCACATAAGTTGGTCCATTGTTCCCGTTCAGAAATATCGGCTCTTATGGCGTAAGGGGTACTTGTTCGACCGCTATGTGACGTAAGAGATTCGACAAACTCCGGAACCGATCGGGTCCCTTCACGGTTCACCAGTGATGTCGGCTGGGTCAATAATTCACATACGCCTGCGCGATGCGATTCTATTCGTGTGCTTAATTTCCTAAGTTCACTGAAGTTGAGTATTTGGCTCAGAGGTCAACCCGATGTCCAATGATTTTTCCACCTTTGCCGATCCGAATCTTTAAAATGTTTACATGGTTAAGAAGGAAAAACATTACCAATAATGCGTATCCCGATGAAAATCCTGCGATATACCTGGAAATATTGAAATTTACAAGTTTACCAGCATAACCCGAGGTGCACCATCGCCAGGGGAACGCCGCCATCGTGTGACAAGTGTAATTGCTTTTTAAGGTAAGTCACGCGGAACCATTAGGTATTGGAGTTCAGTCACCCGTAATTTTACATCCATATGCATGCGACATCAGGGCTGGGGCGCGCAATTCAAACATTTTAAACGGCATTCACTGCAGAGAGCGCTGCCACTGGAAACTGTCTGGGGACTACTTATGATAAGCGTACTTTAAAGGGGGATGGCCCGATTTTAAGTCTATAGTTTTTCATCTTGATAGAATGGCCTTCACCCCAAAACCCCATCTGTAAAGTTTCACACCGATATTTCAAACCGTTTTGATGTGAGACCTAAAAACGTGATTTTGCAATCCCATAGTCTAGAGTACTGTGTAAAATTAATATTGGTCGACCAAAAGGGGGCACATTTTCGCTCATAACAAACCAAACATCCTTTAGCCCTAAGATTTCACAGGGTAAATGAGAAAAATAGTAGCTTGCTAAGTTGCTTCTGATATCAAAATTTTGACCACTTCCGGTAAAATCTGGGGTCCCTGGGGACGAGGCTAGTAACCCTAACAAGGCTCTAGACCACAAAATACCACACAATGTAATATTGTGGTATGTTGTGGACGTGGTATATGATAGTTACAGAACCTACAATATTTTGTGGTAGTTTGTGGTATGTGATCTTATCATTGACATATAAAGTGTGGTACATTCACGTACATCCCCAGTTCCGATAATCGTAACTAGAGGTCTTTACATCAGTGTTCGATTTACCAGAAAAAAGTTACTTGCACTTGTGCAGGTAACATAGAAAAACCTACCTGCACAAAAATGGAAGCAACCTGCACACAATTTAACCATCATTTATTAGCTTTTTAAACCTATAGAACTTGCCACTATTTTCTGCCTAAAACTCGCTGTCCTCGATTCCCAAGATCTAATCCCCATTATTACCACGTGATTTAGATTTCAAAGAATTGAGAAGAGCTTCTTCTTGCGCCATTTTTAGGCCAAATTTTACATGCACTTGTGCAGGTTCGTTGGAAAGTACCTGGCACAGCATCAATGTCGCTGCATATGTGCAGGCGTGCAGGTGGTAAATCGAACACTGCTTTACATACACTTTTATGGCTGACTAACAGTGGACTAGACCTCAATTTAGCAGAACTGTCCTTCCTTCGACCATCTTCCAAATAAGAAATACTATGTTTCATGTACGAGCACTCAAATACAACAGTGCTTGTGACTTTTCACAGAAAATTTTTCTTTTGGCTGTCAATAATACTTACAAGATCTTGAGAAATTCCGTCATGTACAAGCACACATTTGTTTTAAACCCGATTCCCCGGGAGTATTAAAAAAAATGTTCTAAATTCAAGTTCCCCTGTCTTCTCCGTCCAAACCCCTGGATTTTATTATGATGCGCCATACAGCATCCGGTAGGTCACACAGAGGTCAGCTGAAATTAAATACCCAAATAATCGTGAAAGTCCGTCGAACAGAGAGTAGAGAGGCAAACTATAGAAGTGAGATCTCATGATCGCGGTCGTACGTGGCTCATTCTTAGTCACTGCTATGTCCAATACGTCATAACTGCATAACTAGGACCGCGTCCTGTGTGGCGCTAGCAGCTCAAACGTGTATGGTATTTTCAACGACGTAAATATAACCCGACCCGAAGATTCTCCCGAAAAAGCGTAACCAAAATCGAGGTGCCCAAAGTATATATGAGCATACGCACTTCCATTTCATAGTTTTGCACCACCATATTTGGTTTCCGTATCGTCGTATTTGGAAAATCCTTAATGCTATTTATGAGCACGAGGTATTTTACGTTCTTCATACTTTAGCGAGTGAAACAACAAAACAACGGATGGCCAATGCGATCACTCGGACTCAAAATCTCTTTTCCTAAGCAAATTAACAGGGGTCATCGGAGACTTTTTTGTGCATTAGGAATGCAGGAATCTTTTTAGATGCAACGGTTTCTTCCATCAATTGATTTTCGCATAATTAATTGCAGAAAAATCGGCCGATCAGACATGGAACACTGGTAAATGCAACCTGATATAACATAACGCGTGACGAACAGATTTTTATCTTCGTGTGCTTGCCGGACAACAGTGGACGACGCGCGAGTGCTTGCGCAACACGCCCCCGGCGCGCTGAGTGTGAGAGAAAGCGTTACGGTTAGTTCCATGGTATTTTTACACATTTCTTTCGCCTGAAGCCTGTAATCATCCAGTCCACCGCGAGCGATTAGCAGGCGCAAAACCGGACTTTGACACAAGATCACTGTTACTCCATGCTCATGAGCCGAATTCGCTCGCTGAGACCGTACTGCGACTGGAAGTATATCATGGGGTTTTTTAAAATGTTTACAAAAGTGGGTCGCACATTGGATACCTTTCACCTGTGTCATGTCACTTGGATTTCCGGTTTGGACTTAGTCTGTGAATTGAAATTATCGTCCTCTGAAAAGTGCTCAGATATGGGCTCTGTTTATGTTTATATTTCTTCCTGAAAAAACTACTTAAAAAAACATTTAAGGGTTGTCTACCGATGACTTACAGCCCAAAAGTAAGTAAACTTTGCTAACATTGACTCATTTTAGAGAAGCGTTAGTTGGTAGCAAAATCGGGGGGGGGGGGGTGGTTTCTACATCGTTCCTCGAGTTCATTTTTGCATGACTTGGGGCCAGGTGTAAAATATGTCATGTTGATAAAAGATAGGCCAGTCACGTCATTCATTTGTTTACATGGACTGTGTACAAAGATCCCGAACCCGACCCGCGCCATGAAAGCCTTTAAAACAACCCGTCAATGTTTTCCCCTGGGCCCCCTCCATTTCTCTGGCACCATGTACATTGGTTGGCCTATGGTGCCAGCTTGTTTGTTGTTTATTACTGGTTGTATATTGTGGTATATGTTTAGTTACTACTCCAATTTGGTATAGTTATCAATATACCACAATCAAAAATTATTGTGTAAGCTGTTGGGGGGTCTAGGAATCAGATATGATGAAAGTTTGTGGTATATTGTGATCTTGGTAAGTTCTCACAATATACAGCTCTGCAATGTTGCGGGTTAGCGATCGGGCCACGGACCTTAAGCGTGATACCGTAATGTGATCGTGCTTGACTGGCTAAGCTCTCCCCTTCTGGATGGCGGCACACGTACTCGTGTAAAAGGTATTTTGATAAATAGTATAGTTTTACTTGCGAAATATCGTACAAATCAAAATTCCTATTTTTATATTGTTACTAGAGATTAACCGATCCAGGGTTTCCTCTGCCGATCCGATGGCCGATATTTTTTTGTAGTATCGGCCGATCCACCGATCCGATCCAACGATTTGGCCCATATATTGAAGATCGCACCGAGTTAAATTTTTAAACTTGGGAATTGGTTGATTATAATCAACAAATCTGTACAGTCCACATTTGCTTTATGTTCGGATGAGGACATTTTGGAAGAAAGGTTACCTTTTTGAGCAATTCTTGTCTCATGTTTCTACTTCAAAATTGGAAAAATACCCATTATACTTCATCCCATTCATTCATTTAGTACATCGGCTGAGAATTGGCAGCCTCTGACATTTTTGGCGATCCGATTTTTTCGCCGATTTTGCAAAATCGGCCCCCGATCCGATGTCCGATACAAATATCGGTTAATCTCTAATTGTTACTGGCATGGATATGCGAACATAACCCGCAAGTGGTTGGCTTGAAATCCATGTATTAAAGACAAGGCAGTATTTTTTATCTGATTCTGTAATTTCTTTATGTACGTATCAAAATTCCGACTTGAGATCAAAAAAGCCTTTCCCGGTGAATATCACAGATTTTCAGCGTGATATTGTGCACCATTATAAAATACAGTTTGACCTCAAACACAAACATTATTGATCTTTGTTAATCCTGTACTGGTGTAAACCACAATCAGCTGTTTAGTGCAGATTTTGAGACGCCGTCGCTGTATGTCTATATGCGGGAAACGGTATGAGAAATTTCCTCAAATACTTCATTTTTTTCACTCTTTGGTGGTTTGTTTCTACATTAAAGTAGTTATATGGAATTGTACACACTTAATCTCTGATTTATAAGTTAAAAAATGCATTTCCACATTTTTTCGATTGGTCGTATTTCATAAATTGGCAATACCTTTCTGAATCCATATTTATTTTGATCTGCATATCATTCAGCAGGCTGGAAAATATGTAAATTTCCCGGGAAGTCGAATATGATTTCCCGCCGGGATAGCTTCCAACATAAATTTGAAATTCTTCACCTCCAAATTGATTCCTAAGGATCCGGGGGATCGGCGTTTAAACCAGCTTTTCACGCGCGATTTTCGGCAATTCCACATTTTTTCTTCCACTGATAAATTGGTATTTTCCGCGCCAAAATAAGCGCTGAAAAATCACAGAATCCACGTATTAAATTACGCACCTAAAGGGTCCTAGTAGACAACCATATCCAAGTTACAGAAGTGTAAATCAATCAATCGATAATGTCGATCACATAAAAAAGGTTGCCTTACCTATAATTCCCTCCCAGACCCTCTTTAAAATGATGCGTAAATGAATACAAATATTCCCCAAGCGTGTCAATCATAAATAATTGCATGGCCCGACACTGTCTCGCCAATCGTATATAGCGCTTTTGTGTTCTTTCCTGGTTCATTATTTACAATAAAGCAATTACCTTGCCCCCATGTATTAAATGGATCAAACCAAACAACAAAGTGAACACCCGGGGGTGCAACTCCCTAAAACTAGGTGACGGGGATGTGCGGCACTATTGACCCCCTTTTTTTAAACCTGATGTCAATGAAAGACCCCTTTTTAACCTGCTGTCACTGAAAGCCCCCCATTTTTTTACTCTCAGTTGATGCCTCCCATTTTTAATCAAATGTCACTGAATGACCCCCTTATCTCTATTTCATGCTCTCACCAAAAGCTCCCCCTTTGTTAATGTTATAACAATATAACTAGGTTTGAATGGTTAGAATTTGCCCGAGAATGGGGAAAAAAAACCCCCTTTTTTCAAAAAAATGTGAGAGGCGCAGTGATTGACCCCCACTTTTGCATCCTCACCAAATGACCCCCCTTTTTCCCTTAAAGTTCCTCAGCGAATGCCCCCCTACTTTGAAAGTCCAATCCGCACATCCCCGTCACTTTCATATATGAGTGCCCTCCCCGGGAGTGAACATAGCTTCCATTCATATGTTAATTGCAAGTAAACAAAAATAAACAATGGTAATTAAGTCAGAATTATTTTTAAAAAATCATTTCAGAAATGACTCAACTAAATTTAAAATCTAAATAAATCATGTGTTTTTATTGCTAAAATACGTCATTTTAGCTTGAAAAAATTGTACAAAATGGCCGACGGCGAACCCCGACGGCATGGCCCACGCGGTGATATTTGACACAAAACAAAATGTTTTAGAACTCAGTTTAGAATCTTTCACCGGTATTGCAAATTTGTGATCAGAAATTACACATGGGTATCAGTATAGTTGAGCCTTAGACTGGCTTGGGGAATTTCCCCGGACCGTTTTTTAATTATCAGTGTTTTTCCCGCGGACCGCGGTACAGCAGTTTAGACCAGCCGGCTGACTGTACGGAGCTCAGCCGGCCGGCAGATAACTACAAGAAATTGGAACCCGACGCAACATTTATTTATTTTCAGACCTTAATTTTGGGGAAAAACGACTCGTACTTCAATTTTATTATCCTTTTATTTTTATTTTCTTCTCTCATTTTCTTTTCTTTCTCCCTCATTCCCGCGAGGATGCAAGATTTCCCAGGAAGGAGCTTCCCAAATTCCCCACTTTTTCCCGCCATGACCATTCAGAAAAGGAAACCACACACTTCACCATGACAAGAAAAATTTTTTACTTTTTGGTTGTTTCACCCTGTATATTTCTGACACACCCTGTATGGAATAAAGTTGTACTTAGCTGATTTGGCATCATTGTAATATAAACTTTCCAAAAATGTGTACTGTTAATGGTCTACAGTGTATTGATTAAATGTAATACTCTGTTGAATGAAAAAAGGCACAAATTTGTTATTTTCTACCATGTAATAGTTTTTAGGACCAATTTACGAAATGCGACCGATCTCTAGCATTATCGCTGCTAATCGCTTTAACACCCTTATTGGGTGCAATTTAAGCTGATTAACCTTGTTGTGTGGAATTAAGTTATTGTGCTCTGTTCACTGACCAAGCCAAAGAAATGCCACCACTGTGTTGACAAATCCTTGTCATTGTATTCCCTGTTCACTCATCCACGCAAAACCAAAGACCATCTTTGGCAAAACACACAGCCAGCTTTCAGTGAGCCCAATAGTTAGTGCAGTCGGCAGCTGGTGGTCACAAGTTTGGAGCTCATCCTGTGCTTAAAAAGTCATTTTAAGGACACATTCTTTACTATAATTTTGTTATTTCTAGTCCTTTTTAAGTAAGCAACCTTTACTACTACAAATTATATATTATTTCTTACCAACATCATTTTGAATTTTGTTGATAAATTTCTATTTTTTTCTGATCGTTCCTAACCAAGTCGGCCCAATACCAAGTGCAGGTCTGCCCAGTTGGTGTTTTTTAATATCTTTTCTCTCCTTTTTTTTCTTTTCGTTTTTCTTTCTTTTTTCCTTTCTTTCCCGAATTAAGTTGGTTTTTTTTTCATTTCTATTAACTTTTTGTTTCTTTTAGTCCATTACTGTATAAGTTTCTATTGATTGAAAATTAGGCCTAATGGAGTTTTTGATAATTATCAACAGGAACAGGGATCTGCATTTTAGTTGACTTTGCTTGATCACTTTTTGCAGTGTGCTTAAAGACTGACTCAGAGATTTCCCGAGGAGGGCGCCCTCAATTTTCAAATTTTCAATTAAATAAAATAGTAAATTACTTAAAAATAAAATAATAAGCTAATTAAAATAAAAAAAACTATCAGTGATTCACCTGAAAGAGTCAAAATATTTGCATTTTGCTGGAATAATGAAGAATAAGTCTGTAGAATGCCATAAGTTATCTTTTCCAACTCTTAAATAGACAGAAAAGGAAGAAAACAGCAGTGTTCAAAGATTTGAATCTCCATTCAATTATGTGTTGTAGTAAGTGTCCGTATGGACAGTAATGACTAAATATCCGATTTTGTCCTTATTAGGTTGATTTAACAGCGGCTCAGAAGACCTTCCCAAGTACCTTTTCGCCTACAAATTCGTTTTTCCGTGCCACCGGGAACCTCTCATAGCAATAACACGTAATCAAAGTTCCGCAAAACAAAACGTTCCTTGTACATTAATCGAGAGCTGCGCATAAGTCTAGTGGGTTCAATTTGTAATGTATAGTATATGAACGATCAAGAAATGATTCTCGATTGCTATGCGCTTCTTTGTGTAAACAGTATTTTCAGTATTTCGTCATCTTCAGAATTTCTTGAAACCAGCCAGAAGCTAGTATCAACTGTAGGGCATTTAGAGCGTACGATTGAGCGAACAGGAATTGAGTGTAGGCCACCAGAATGTACGCCAGCGGCATGATTAAAACAACTGCGACGCAATATGAACTATTTACCTGATTGTACGTCACAGGCCTGGTATTTTTTCAGCTCTGTGTTTACAAATTCCATCATACTTTCGTAATCACATTTCGCCACCATGATTCCTACATTATAAAGATAAAGTTCTACAGTTTCAGGAATATATCCAGCATTTTTTACTTATATTGTATAACTGTTGTTGGTTTCATTTGGGTAAGACTAGGCGGTTAACCTGGGCAGGTAATTCCCCTCTAACACGGGGACGGTACACTTGAGTCTAGGCCGGGAGTGGAAGTTGAGACCTAGCCTGTAAAAATGAAAATGTATTGAATTGGAATTCATCGAACTTTTAAACTCCGGAATAGGGAATTTAGCATTGTACACAAAAGGAAAAGCCTTTTAAATCAAGATCCAATCAAGATCCAAAACCAAATCAATGATATTAAAAGGATTTTTATCAGCTGCATACCAATACTGCCTAGTATATGAGTGCAACACAGCAAAGTTAATCTCTTTGACAACTTAAGCCCTACCAAGATAAACCGTTGGTGGAATCATCTTGAACTCAATCTGATTGACTTCGTTTGTATCGGATTTGGGTCTTGACTTCATTTAGTATTCTTCAGGGTCTTGAATTCCCGGATGCAACAAAGTAATTCCTATTGTACTGGTATTAAATTAAAGATGATTTTTCCAATCAAGACTTGCGTTTAAATTGGTATCATCATGTCTAGGCATTTTTGGGCTAGGAACGGGGAGGAATATCGGATTTGCATCGTTGCATGTTTATTTCTTGGACTTGGCAATTTCAAATTCATGCAAATGCTTAAACATTGGGTTTGTGTACCGTTCGTGACCGGGTACTCTAGCGTAGGCTGTGTTTGATACACTTGACGTGTCTACCCTTCCCGGCGACAAAGAAAGAAAATGGAGTCAACACGCACCCATTACACGCCGATAATTATGTGAGGGCGCATAGGATTATGGGGGCTGGCTTCCAAGCTGCTGATTGTTGATTTTGATCTTATAATTTGCAGTATATGTTAGGATACCTACAGTAACTTGATTACAAACTGCAAAATCTGAATTTTGTGATTTTTTTGATTTTTGATTTAGCAAATCACTGATAGTGACTTTAATCAGTAAATATGGGTATTACGGTATATAGGTTAGTAAAGGCTAACTCATGAAAATGTTGCATCTGCATGAAATTTAAAAAGTTTACCTGTGGCTTCTAAATATTCTTCCTCGTAAAAAAAAAAAAAGTAGACTAAATAAGCAGTCAAAAACGCTTTCGCTTTTTGAGGTTCCCCTGATTTGTTGTATTTTATAACCAATTTGAAGTTGAGGGGGAACGGGAAACCATGTGAGTGCCCAAATTTGCAGTAAATATTGATTCAGGTGTGTAGTGCACCCCAACACCAAAGATATTATTGGGTTTAATAGCAGCTTTGTTACCTCTGCCAAAAATCCAGATAAAAATTTAAAACCCAGTATAATATTAGTAAGGATACTGTAGGTTTCAGGATGGGTTTTGACATGTCCCGTCAGTCAAGCAAAAACAGAAAAGTTGGTTATTTTCTATATAAACAGGGATTCTCATTCCAAGTTTCCTCTATCTTCTATTAATGGGCTCATTAAAAAAACCAAATAAAAAATGTTCACTGATCTTTGTTTAAGAAAAATGCCATCTCAAATGTGTCCCGTCAGTCACGTTTTGTCCCTCTGTCCCGTCAGTCACCATGCAATCTATCCTCATCGTTTGGATATGAATGAGTAATTGAATTATTCCCTGTTTGAACAAAGAAATAAACACTCAAGAGGATAATAACTTTGCATTATCCATTTGATGAAAAAAATTTAACGAAAATTACAAATATGTTGTCTCAAGCCCTAGAAGTTAGATTTTTGGCACTTTTTCATGTCATTCAAATGGGAAAATTTTCAAGTTAGAAATTCTTAGTTTTTTACTTAGATTCAGCTTCTGCACAAATATTCTGGGCAACAAAAGTATTTAAGATCATTTTGACCAATTAAATTTACACATGGCAGTCAAATCATGGTTAAAATCTTGAATTTGATATTTTGATCGGTATGAGAGTAGTGCATATATCTGAGTTTGATTCGCGTCACAAGAGATGTCTCAAATGATGTTTAATGTCATATCTGATTATGTTTCAATGTTATTTCAAGTTTTTTGTGGCAAAATAAACCCAAAAAAGTACATTCGAGCAATGCAGCATTGCTATAAAGAACAATGTAGAAAATGTTCAAAAATGTCCCGTCAGTCACGTCCCGTCAGTCACGATTTTGATAGGCCTAGTTTTGGAATTCTCAGGTTTTTATCTATTGATTATAATGTTTACTAATTGTTTATGTATCAATGATTAATTTTAACAACAATTTGCAATAAATCTCATATGAAAACAGATAGCTTTTTGCAAGAATCTATTTTTCCAAAAAGTGATGGTACTTTTTTGTCCCGTCAGTCACGCTCACTTTGAAGTGCAACCATACAGCCATTAAAACATTTGGTTTCAATTTGTGTTTTTTAAATTGAAATATGACATGTTCTCTTTGCTTTGGAGTGTACCTTTTGGGGCTGTGCCATGCAGATTTTTTTCTGCATGATTTTAAAAAACTAAAAGATGCTTAAAATTGTCCCGTCAGTCACGTGGAGTTAGCCTAAACTGTTATGGAAATAGATAAATAGTGAAATAAAAATAAAAAATTCCATAAGTCAATTAGTAAATATTTTTATTATTTTTTTTAGTGAAATCAAAATAAAGTAAATTAAAAAATGAAATCAGTAAGGCCCCTTAAAATAATTATTCGTTTCTCGTAGCAGTGGCCTATGAAAAGTGAGGAGAGCGGTTTTTATTTTTTTACGAAATGACACTAAAATATGGTTGTTTTACTGAAAATTGATATTCCCACCAACTTTCAACCGCATCAGAAAAAATGGTGAGGCTTTTTTTTATTTTAGGTTTACGAGGAATAGACCCCCCCCCTAGAGGTCTCTAAAATCACATGAAAATGACTGTGGTTGATTAATAACAAATTAGGCCTATCAGCCATCAAACTTTTAGGATTGAAAATATTAATTTAAGAAAATTGAAAAATAAAAAGTTTGACCTTATCCCAAAATAGAGGAGGCGCTGGGACCCAGGTCAAACATCATCGTTTACCCCTCACTACAGAAAAGGTTTGACACCTTTGGTAGTTAGTATGGACCCTCTACATCAATGCTAGGTAGGTAGTACTCTCAAATTGTGTTATCACTTTTTCAATAGGGGCCAATTTAAGTTTACACAGGGGTCAAACTTTTAAAATGCTCCAATCATGTTGAAATGTATGTCATATTGTCCGTCTAGTCATAAGGATTCCAAAAATGTATAGTTTGTACCATCTATGACCATTGGTTTGGGAGTGTAGGGTAAAAATGGCTAAAATGGTAAAAAGGTCAATTTCTATTTGTACAGGGGTCAAAATCAGAAGTTGCTCTAATTTTGGTAAAATTGAAAGAAGTTGTTCATCTAGCTTAATGTGTCAAAATAAGGAATAGTTTGTACCGTCTGCAATGCATAGTTACCATGTTTATGGAGACCAAAATAGGTTCATAGGGCAAGTTGGGACAAACATAAATCCCAATTGGTGTTGGACCTTCTTTGGGGACTCTTATTCTCAATAAGTAAACATTTAAAATAATCAAAAAAAATCTATACTTATATGGGAAGTCCTCTGACCTCAGGCAATAATTTGCCAAGTATTTAAAAATATATACGATCAGAGGTAAATACTTTTAATGTTGGGGAACCCTGTACAAGTTGAGATTGAAACCTTTTTTACCATTTTTGTCATTTTTACCCTATAAACTCCAAAAACCAATGGGCATTAGGTGGTACAAACGATAAATTTTTGGAATCCCCTTATGAAGAATTTTGGACAATATGGCATTTACATTTCAACAGGATTGGGGAATTTTAAAAAGTTTGGGGACCCCCTCGTGTAAAACTTTAAAATGCCCCCTATTTGAAAAATTGTGATACCCCACCAATTTGAGAAGTACTACTGACCTAAGCATTGACGAAAGGGAGGGTCCCATACTAAATACTACCAAAATGTGTCAAAAAACCTTTTTCTGTAATGGGAGGGGGTAAACGGAAAAAAAAAAAAAAACTCCTTAAAATAAGGGCCCCTTATTTGAATTCTGCTTCCTCCTCAAAAAAAAAAAGTGGAGGGAGGGGAGGGCTACGGGAGAATCTAAAATATTTTTATGCAGCCCTAAACAAAATAAATGGGTATTAAAATAATTAATGGTTAGTAAATTAAAAGAATATTTTATGGAAAAAGGTAACTTTAAAATAGTGAAAAAAAAATTAAAAATTAATAGTAAAATTGGAAAAATATCTAGTAAATTATTATTAAAAAATAATTAGGAAATAGTACAAAAACTACGTAATCAGTAAAAAATAATATTAGTAAAATAATAATAGGTAGCAAATTTAAATGTTTTTATGGAAATTATAGATAAAGGTTTTTAAAAGAGTGTAAAAGTAAAAAATTAATAAATTTCCCTATAAGTTTCTTTTTTTATAGTGAAATCAAAAAATAATATTTTTACAATTACCAATACAAGGGTAATGTAGGAAATGGGTATAAATGAATAATGGATTAAATGTTACCCTGAATGAATATAATTAAACTTGATTGAAAAAAAATATGGAAAGAAATTTGTATTATTGCCATTGACCCTATTGAATCGGGCAGCTTCAAAACGGAATAAAAAAACAAAAAACTGCAAAAAGTAAAGATGTGTTGGCAAGAATACTTGCATTCATTTCCCGAAAAAAAAAATTTACTGTCAAAATTTTGAGAGAAAAAATAAATACAAAATTGACAAGGTTGAAAAAGTTGTGCCTAAATGTCCGATTCGGTATTTGGGGCCGAAGGGTTGTGGTAAAGGGGGGGGGGGAGGGGGGGGGTGGGATAAATGTGGGCAAAGTTGGTGGTTTTGGGGTTTATTGGGGCCGAGTTGGTTTGTTAATTGGGGGCCGGAGTTGGGTTTTGGGTCCCAAGTTGAATCCAAAACTCGGGTGGGCAAACAAAAAAATTACTAAATTCAATCCCTTTTGGTTTTAAACTAGCTTGGTTGTTTAGTGTACCCGTTAGAGGAGAAAAGGCTCTATAAACACATTAGGAATTTCAAACTTTCATTGTTTTAGTATTAGGAGTGGGCGAATAAAATAACAACAGGGTTTTGGCCATCAAATGACACAGGACGAATTTTCACTGGACCACCAATAAATTCAGATTGTGAGTAACATAAATGAGGTCAACTTGGAACCCCATTAAATTCTAAAGGCCTCTGAAAAGGAAAACAAACAAAATTGATGTTTCCAAAAACCTCAAAAGCAAAAAAATTTATAGGGGGGGACATAATATTTCTGCTAAAAATGCAAGCAATCAATAAAATAGTGCGTATTGTGGGAAGAAACGGAAACAAAAAAAACCAAATTGTCCATCAATATTTGCAAATTGGCTATTTACTTTCTATTTGTATTGCCTGACAGGAAAAAACCAACTTGTTAAAACAAAAAAGAAATTAAAGCGATCACAATGAGACTCACAAAAGTTTCACCAAATTGCACAATAGAAATTCAGGAAAGAGGAAATCTTAACGCACCATGTTTTTTGGGGGGTGGAAAAACCGATTTAAGTCCTGTTTTAGTAGTTACTGACAAACATTTTGGGGCTGGGTTGCGGGACCACAAAAGGATTCCACTGGACCAGATAATTCTGAAAACATTGGAATAATTGGGGGGTCCAGTGGAATGGGACAACCCCTGGCTATAAACAAGGGTCATTTTGCTTTTCATTAGGGCTGTTTTTTTTATTCTATTACAACCTATCTCAATGTGAAATGACAAAATGTTTGCCTCTTGTCCAAGAAAGGAAAAAAAAAAAGTGGTTGCAGCGGCACTCTTATGTCATGTTCCTTAATTTTGTTGGTGGAGTGGGATTTGAGCAGGCAAAACCTCCTCTATTTACTCTTTTTTTTTAGGGGCATTTGGCAAAAAAGGGCATTTGGTGTTAAATGTAATTGTGAAAATGAGCTCAAGATACCAGATTTTGAAAGTTGGACAATTGGCCTCATGTTTCATTAAAAAAAATTGATGTTTTTTTAGGTCAAACAAAATTAGCGTGGGAGGGGCCGCTTTCGAGGCAAAAAAAAAAAGGCACCCCCAAGATATGGTCAACTGCACCCCTATTGTGTTGAATGTTTGGACATCTTGTCAGTAGAAAACATCACCCACACAAGGACAGCCCTGTAATCTGGGAATGTAGTTCTGCTCCAAAAAAGAAAAATGTCAAAATCTAGGTTATAAAAAAAAAACCATGTTTTTTTTAAATCAAAATATTCACGGTATTTAAAAAAAGGTTTAACTGTCAAAATTACAGTTTTTTCCATCATACAATTTCTTTTCCAAATGAATAGAAATAATGTTTCTATTGATATGAAATAATAACACACACAAACCCAATTTTGGATCTATCTGCAATATTGCAAGGAATGTTGAGCTCCCTCATCTTAAACCTGTGCAACACTCATTGTAAATATTCCCTTTTTCAAAAAAAATATTATTGAAAAAAACCCAGTTTCTTTAGTGTGTGCGTACACACCTGTCAAAACCTGCGTTGCGGGGCTGTGTTTCAAAATGCATCGTACAGCATTGTTGCGGGACGGAATTTGATAGAGCAAAAAGCTGGTATTTTTGACCTAGGGACAAATGAGTTGCAAATCATTCTTCATATATATGGGATAACTGGTAACCCTCCTACCTAAAAAATATTCATATGAAAATTCTAAAAATAGTTCCTGTTGATGAGATTCCTTTTTAGCGTGGGGTGAAAAAAACTTTTCCATGTCGGACCGGATTGATAGAAATAGGGGGTTCTCTACGGAAAATGTTTAGGGTTTTGCTTATTTCTACGAAATTAAAAAAAAAGAAAAATTATTCTTTACCCCACTGGGATATTAATGGATACAACAAAAACAAATCACTGACTCCAAAGAAAAGGAAGTTACCAAAAAAAAGGTTGAATTTAAAAAAAAAAAAAAAAAAAAAAAAAACCATCCGCTCTTCTTAAAAAGAGCCCCTCTTCAAAATGGGGGGAGCATGGTCGGACGGGAATCAAAGGGCATGTTGGACGGAAGGGGACAACAAATTGTTGGGGGGGAACCCATTTTAATCGACTGCTGCTCTGGTGTATTTATTTTGGTTTTACTGTCTAGTACCACTTCGGATATTAAGCTTATTTAGTATTGGTATAATTGTCCCAGGCAAAAAAACTGTTTTTTGAAGTGCTTTTTGTTCATTTGATTGCAAAGCAAAACATTTCAAAAAAAAAAAATTGCCGTCCGGGGACATTTTGCCTGTTTTTCCGTCCGGACATGATTTGTATTAGGAAAAACCAGAAATTGCACCATCAGTTAGTCTGGTTTTGAAAAAAAATTTTCATTTGCTTTGGCATTGCTTTTACAAACAATTGTTAGCGTTCTCAAAGGAAACCATTTAAAAATAATTGCAACAAAACACTATTTTTGGGCTATTGTGTTATGTGCAAATGAAATCTGTAAAAAAATTCCGGTTTCCGGGACATGCTTCCGGTCCAACATTGTTGCATTTTGTTAAAACTGTGTTACAAACTATTTCTAAATAAAACCTTGTTGATATGTAGTTTTCTCTACTAAAAAAAAAACCTTTAATTGTTCCTATTTCGTCATTAGTCAAAAAAGATTCATAAAATAATTCAATTTGACAAGTAAAAAAAGAGGGACCAAGGGAAAAGAAGGAAAGAAAAAAAATTAGATTTAAATAGTCTGGCCCAAAAAATTCAAACAAAGCTTTGTCCCATAAAAAAAATTGGCAAAAAAAATGTTGAAAAAAGTTGTTTTTCAGCTTGGTTTCAAGGGTGAATTCCTTATGTAGGGAAAAGGGAAAATTTGATGATTTGCACTTTTTCTGGTACAGCTTCATTGTTCTTAATGATCCATGTTTAAATGCAACTTGCAATGCCCAAAAAAGAAAGAAAAAAAACTTTAAGAGCACTCGTTTGTTTTTTAACAACACCATGGTCGGGACGGATTTAAACATAAACATTGTCGGACGGAAAAAATACCAAAATCTTGCCCCTTTACTCTAATAAAAATTAAAGCTAGAATTTTAAAAACAATTTCACTTTAACATAAAAAAAAAAAACTAGAAAAATAAAAAAAATACTTGACAGAAAAAAAAAAAAAAACATTTTATGAAAAATTTTATTTGTTTTTTTGTTAGAAAAAAAAAACTTTTAAATTAGTAAATTTTTGGGGCCATGTCGGACGGAATTTTTTTGTTAATTTTCTATTTCTCTGGGGAAATTAAATAAAAAAAACTTGAAAGTTTTTTTTTTTTTTTTTTTTAAAAAAAAAAATGCTTAATATCCCATTCATGTAAAGTGTCAATTTATATCAAAAGGTATTGTTAATTAAAATTAATCTTTGAAATTGTTTCTTCATGGTGATAATATTAAATTTGGTTGGTTTGAAAAAAATTCCGTCCGAAAACAAGGTCGGGAAAATTTGAGTCAGAGATTACCTGTAAAAATTAAAAAGGCATTAAAAATGGGTTTGTTTTGGTTGTAAACTGTTGTGTGGGGGTCTGTTGTTATGTGTGTATTGTGTTTTATGTTGTTTTGTATGTTGTGTTTGTTGGTTTTGTTGTTTGTTTTTGGTGTTTGTGTGTAAGTTGGTTTGTGTAAACGGGGGGACAGGTTTTTTTATTTTTTTACTTGTCCCATTTGTGGGGACAGGGACAAGCATTCAAATTCATTCAAAAAATAATGGGACCCCTAAAAAACACATCTAACAAAGAAATTTTAAAAAAAAATTTCAACTTAACTTTGGTGACCAAACTTTGAAAAAACACACCAGCGTGCGGCACTATGAAAGTCTATTAAATTAAACCAGATTTCCCCAAGCCGCTTAACAACTTACAGCGTGCCCCAAAAGTACTCATTTTACCAAACCAAAAGCAAAAAAAAACCAAAAAGGGATAATCGGGGAGTTTGGCAGAGACAGGAGAAGTGTACAACAAATAGGGCAGAGAATAGAAGCTTTTCTAAGAGGAGGAAAAAAAAAAAAAAAGCTTGAAAACGGTTAAGTGCAGGTCATGGAAAAAAATTCAATTAATCAATTACGGGATCAATAATTAGAGAAATAAAGAGAAGCGAATTTTTGTTTGTAATTTGCCCTATAATAAATAGGTTGCATATTGGATGGGCAGTGTGAGTGGCATCCACTACGAATCACGGCTGCTGGCAGCCACTAAACAATATATCATGTGGGTCGTTACATGCATTGGACTCAGACCAAAGTATAACGTTGAGGGGGCCATGGCACGCCTTCTGTGGGAACAAAACAGGTTGGCGCAAAGCAGTGATTCTTCCCTCACCTTTGCACCAAAAAAATCTCGGGTTCGAAAAAAAATCCCGGTTAGGGGTTGTGTTTCGGTTGGTCTTTATGGGAACTTTGGTTGCTCGAATTCTATCGTTTCCCGGCAGGTTTTTCTTCCGGGTACTCCAGTTTCCTCTTCTACAAAAATTGGAGCTTCGTGGCATTTAAAATCTGTTTGTATTATGGGTTGCGCTGAGGTGCTTGAGCGGCCTTTCATGGTGTTTGGCCGCCACAGCACCTTGAAGCATGTTTACGTGGAATAAGACGCGTTGGGTTAAAAAAATATTAAAAATTATTTATTTTAATTAATCTTGAATTTGTGGGAATATTTCAGTGGACGCTGGAAAATATACTTGAGGATTATCCATTGTGTGGGTAATTGGAGGATGGAGTTAACACAACGAGTGCCTGTTAATTACCATACATATCAGGAAAGGAGTGAGTTAAAAACAAAAGTTTCAAACTGGTGGGTCCAAAGGCCTTAAAAAATAGTGGGTGGGCGGGTGGGCACATGGGACCATCACATTTTTTATGGCCATTTTGTTGCTGGAAAAAAACAAAAATCTGGGAAGCCTTTTGGCCGCTCTTAAACATGAATGTTTAAGGGTTGGTAAAAATGGGGGCTTTCAAATGACTAAATCAGTAGTATCTTTTTCCTATTGTTCAGGCAAAAAAATCACAAGAAATAGTAGTGACTATCTTTTGTCATTGCTTTTGCCAGGAATTCCTCAAAAAATAAGGTGGCATTATTAATAACCAATCAAAGGGAAAACAAATGTAGCACCTTGTTGTCCACGCCCGAACGGAGGTTCGGAAACGGGGGGGGACTATTAAAATGAAAAAGCAGCGGGTCCCGTCAGTTCATTCGGTTCGTCTGTCCGTCGTCTCCTCTGCGAAAAAAATGTTAAAACCCATGTTGTATAAATTGTAATTCTGGAGTTCCGGCAAGGCACACCAAATGATGTAACTTGGTGGGAAAAGAAACGCGGGTTGATGAAGAGTCTCGACCTGATTAGATTCTTTGGGGGCCGGTAAAAATAAAAAGGGGCTTAATTGTGACCCCTATTAAAAATGAAAAAACAAGCGGTCTGTTCCGTCCGTCGGTTTCGTCCGTACGTTCGTTCATTCATCTGTGATAAAAAAAATGTTTTGTAACCCACGTTGTATTTACAAAATTTATTCGGGAGTCCGTTAACAGGGACAAAAACAAAACAACAATGGATGACTGGTGGAAAGAAGTGGGTTGAATGAGTCTCGGACCTGATTAAGAATTTGGGCGTCGTTAAAAAATATGCTAATTAAGTATCTAATTCTGCATTAATTTAATTTGAAAAAATTTTCCGGCAAGGCTGTGTTACCAAGTTTTCTCTGAGGAGTTTAATGAGGCGTACTTAAATGAATGTATCTTGGTGGAAGGAAGGGGCTGAAGGAGGTCTCACCTGATTAGGATTGGGAGTATTTTGGGCAAAATTGAGTATGCAAATGAAAGAGTAATTAACAATATGCAAAAATCAGCGTAATGCATATTTTATGACAACTGTACATTGGATTACTCAAAAATTCCTGCGCTGCATGAAAAAGCCTATCGTGGGCACATCTTTTTTTGTCCAATTGAAAGTATGGCGATATATGCGGCTTAGGTATGCAAAAATGAAGATAAATTAAAATATGCATAAAATTTTGCTGTATCTCTGAAAACGTAAAATTCAGATAGGGCAAACAAATTCCTTCACTTAAAATGAAGGGGGATACTTTATGTCATAGGGGGGGAGGGGGGGGGCCGGCTTCCGGGGGTGGGGTGATTTGGGAGCGGGGTTGGGGGTACGTGGAGGGATGGTTCTTACTCCACGTCGCTCACCGTCGCGGCGGGTTGTTGGGGGGGGGGTGGAGCGGGCCTTGTTTGGTGAGCGAAGGAGTGGGTGGTGTAGGGGGGTAGGTGCAAGTGGGGTTCGCAGGGAACAGGGGTTTGAAAATGGCGTGTAGGGACGGCCGGGTTGGGGTGATTTGGAGGGGGGAGGGGGAGGGGGGGTGATCTTGGTGTTGCGGTGGGGTTGATAGTGTTGGGAGGGGATGGGGAGTGGGTGAGGGAAGGGAGTTGGGTTGTGAGGGGGGTTTGTTGGGGTAGGGGGAAGGGGTTGTTGAGGGGGGTTGTTGGAGGGAAACGTGGCGTCTGTTTTGTTGCGGGGTTGTGGTGGGGGAAAGGGGGATATGGGTGGTGGTTAAGGGGGTCTCTCGGTATCTGGGGTGGTGGGGGTTGGGTGTTTTGTTGAGGGGTGTTTAGGGGTGTAAGGATGTTGGGGGTTGCAGGGTGGTTGGGGGATGGGGTGGGGTTGCTTGCTGGGGTGTTGTTGCGGAGGGTGGGGGTTGTTGGTAGTTTGCAACTTTAGATCGCATGTTTAGTGATCGGAGGGGGGACGGGGGACATATTTTTACGCATCGCGTAAAGTAAAATACAAGTTCGGCCTTGTTAAAGTATCTAATTTGGCATAATTTAATGGAAAACTTTATCCTGACCCAATGGCCGGTGTACAAGTTTCTTGGGTTCCAGTTAAAGGCGTATAAATGATTTGTACCTTGGTGGAAATGGAAGGGGGCGGGCTGAAGAGTTCTCGAACAGATTAGATTTTGGGGGCATATTTTGGGGCAAAGTTGAGTATGGCAAAAAATGAAGCTACTTAGTATGCAAAAAAAAATCAGGGCGTGAGTGCTATATGTTGGACCCACTGTACATTGGATACTCAAAAATTCCCTCGCTTGCATGAAAAAGGCCTATCATTGGGCCATTTTTTTTTGCAATTTGAAAAGTATGTGATATCAGTTTGCGGGCTTAGGAATGCAAAAAGGAGATAATATGCTGCGTTAAATCGCCGTATCTCTTGAAACGGGGTAATCGGATAGGCAAGAGTTACTTCGCTACATTGAGGGACTACTATGGCCATTCGGGGGAGGCGGGCGTTGGGGGCGGTGGGTTGTTTGGGGGAGGGGGTTAGGTTATGCGGGGTTAGTATATTCTGGTGGGGAGGTTGGGGAGGGGGGAAAGGGGGGAGGCGTTGTTATTGGGGGTATTGGTTGTGGGGGCTGGGGTGTTGCGGGGGGGTTGGGTTGTTTGTTGTGGGGTGTGAACCGAGGAAGGGGGTGTGGGGAATGGGTGTGTTTGCCCATTTTCCCCTAGAAGTGTTTGGGGGGATTGAAAGGGGTCGGGGTGGTGTTGGGGAGGGGGGGAGTGTGGGGGGGGCTTTTGAAGGGGGTGTTAGGATGGGGAGTGGGGATGTTTGGGGCTGTGAGTGTTTGCGGGGGTGGGGCGAGGGGGTTGGGGTGGGGTCTTGTGCGATGGGAGGTGTTGGGAAGGGGGTGGGGTGTTTTTCTGTAGTTGATTTATAGCATGTTAGTGATCGTGATATTCGGCGGAGACATATTTTACGTATCGGGTAAATACGAGTTCGCCTTGTTATCCAGCGGACATACACGGTTGGAAAATTCAAAACCTGTTCCCCCCGTCGCTCCCATGCAGTGTCGATTAAGGCATCTTCATCGGCAATCTTTGCCAATTTCCCCACATTGATAAATGGGGTTGGGAAAGGGTAGGTTGAAGGGAGGGCAGGGTTTTCAAATGAGTGAAAACAGAGGCTGTATGTTCTTAACTCTAGCCCAGATGAGCAATGCAGCAAGCATGGTATTTTTCTAGATAGTAGGTTGAAAATACTCACCATTCCTCTCTGCGACATGCAAATAATAGAATTAAAGGCACTATCAGGTGATCCAGCCGAAAGGGTCAAAATATTAAACATGCAAGAGAAGAGTAGTTTAGAAGTGAAGGATAAGTCCCTAGAATTCTCATAAGTATTTTTTTCAAAAGGAAAATGAATAAAAAGAGAAAGAAAACAGCGGTGTTCAAAGATATGAATCCCCAGTCAATTAGTGTGGTAGTAAGTGTCCAGATGGGACCAGTAACTACTAAAAAAGATGTAGTCCTCATTAGGCTTGTTGTTCGGTCTCACACCAATCCTGTACAAACATACAAAAAATCTGTTATTGGATGATTTTAGATTTTCTCATTAAACAAATCATGATAGGTACTAGTGGCTTTGTCACCATTAGTTAAGATCAAAAAAATAATTATTTCCACCAGTGCACCAATGACCCCCCCCCCTTAAAACAAGTTCCCATGGGGCTAATGGCATATTCTAGTTCCCCCCCCCCCCCCACTCCCATAGTGTAGGTATTATACTCCAATTGCTTTTATCCAATCTCTCTAGGATAAATCGTTTTTGAGAAATCTGTTTGCAGTGATGCCATATCGTTAAAATGACTTTTTAGATATCTAGTTATTAAGTCTAGAAACACTGTTTTTAATTTTTTGTATGTTTAGAAACACAGTTTTAATTGAATTCGAAAAAAAGTGCTTGGAATTTAAAAGATACTTTTGAAAATAGAGCTCAAAAGGTAAATACGGTTTTTTGAGATAAAATTTTTAAAGTGGGAAAAAACTAAACATCGCAGCTTGAAAAAAAATAAAATACATAAGCAGTAAAAACAATTAGAAAACATTAGAAATTCCAATTCAAGAATTCAATTTTTAACCACTAACTTTTGAACGGAAGCTCGATTTTGTTCAAACAAAAGCAATAGATAGGTAATTTTTTCCTTGATTTAACTATGTGATTTCATTTTTGAGCCTTCCAATGATATATTCCCCCTTAAGGACATGCAGGAAAGAATGTGAGTGAACCTCTATATAGGTGTAACGGTCACTGTAACATAACGGCATCGACACTAACAATTGCACAATCTGGTTCAACTACACGTGCTGAGTCACATTTCTATGTATGTATAGGTGTAAATTTTGGGTACTAATACAACCTCAATGTTCTCTACCATTTACAGCCGTCTCCAATTGAAGAGTGGGCAGCAGGACAAGTCAGGAAGTGCTTCCTTTCCAGTCAGTTGGTGGCAGTATTTCATACGGAAGGTCAAACGAGAGAAGCCGTGAAGAAACTCAAGAGACGCTTACGAAAAGCTAACCTAGAACTAAGACAGTACAACAATAAAATATGTGGTTTAGGTGTGGCGGGGACAAAGCTGGAGAACATGAGTCCATTGTTTGTAGATTGTAATGTATTTATCGTTGGTGAGGAGCCGTCGGTGAAGGAAATGCTAAAAATCACCAAGAAGGTACCTAGGATTCATTTACTAGGTAGGTCAAACATGTTATTGTTAAAGGATGATTAATTAAAGGTACAAATAAGAGGTGTCCCTTAAAAATGTGAAAATTTTGATTTTTGTACTGGTCTAAAGGTTTATATAAAAAATATCTCCTGAAAGGATTAAGCTGAGAATTGTTTCTTTGGTACATAAATTGTGAAATTTCTAATTTCCTATAGGCGCAAATACAAAATTCAGCCTATATTTTCTATTGAAATATAGGCCTATACAATGTCTTTATTTGAAGTTATTTCTGTAGCCAAATAAAAGGTAGGAAATGTATTGAGTGTCTAATCTATATGAAATAACTACATATCAGAGAAAATACAGATGACTTGAAATCTCTTGTTGCACCTTTAAGGCAAAAAAAAATGCTGAAATGAACCAATACAATTACTTGAACATATATTACATTGTGTTCTTATGAACAGCAAAAATTACTACACCTTTTTCTTGATTGCAAGCTGATAGCATTGTGCACCTGATGATGTGCCTTTTGGCAGATTTTGAGAAGCATATGGTCAGCAACTCATATCCTCATGTGAGTGCAAGAAGGTCATAAGTGCAATAGCTGCCATTTGTCAGAAATTCCCAACAAACATGCTATTATGCCAAGTCTTTGGTCAGTGGTTCTTGAAATGGTTCTTCAGATGACAGTCTTCTGAAAAACATTTCAAGAGCCACAAGGAAAGATAAATTAAGTCATCCTAATACATGGCAGCACACAGATGCATGGCAGTTATTGCACTTACGACCTTGCATTCTGTTGTTTTGTACTCATGATATGAGATTGATCTGACAGGTAGATTAACACCTTAGCTGTAAGTAGTCATGGGGAGTAAAAATACCTACAATAAAAATATATTAGGAAAATTTACTTTTGACTGGAACTTTTATCATTTGAAACATCTAAACTGCTTTCAAAAGTGCAATGGGTTCATTTCAGTACATGTATGTGAATATTTTCTTTTGCTGTACTCGGCCTTTTAACCCCTGGGCACTACCACCTATGATACAATCTGTCTGATTGGCAACAAAATACATCATGAGATAGCCCTCTGAGTAACCAATCAAAATAGCTGAGAATTATGTATCTCTGTAAACCATACCAACATTCTTACAGTATCTCTGATTTGCTCATTACATGATATTACCTATCAAGTAACCATTCAAAAATTCAAAAGAGTGCTTAGATGCCAAGAGATGGGCAAGTAGTGTATTCAGTTCCACATTAGTATTGCAAATCTGAATCAAATTTGGTACTTATGTATGAGTATAGTAGCTAAAATTTATGTAAGAAATTTTATTAAAAAAATATTTAAACACAAAATGAACATCTCAACCAGTAATTTTCTTTCTGAATTGTGGGTTTTAAGTGAAAAAAAATTGACATTTTAATGTGAAAAAATCAAGTTTGGTACATACAATGCAAAAAAAAATATGAATTTGTTGGATTTTAAATGTTTCATTTTTTTAAACTTCAATTTGCAGGTGGTTTTGTAGTGGATAGGCTGATGTCGGCGGATGAGATGCGCAATTTTGCTCAGCTGCCATCGCTACCGGTTCTCCAGGGTCAGCTTGCCGGAATACTGTCCACAGCAACAAGTAGAACATACCAGCTCTTACAGGCCAACCAGCAAAGACTGTCTAGTAATCTTGGCCAGTTGGTGAAACAGAGTAGTGATGGTGAGCACTGCAATGAAGATGACAAGAAAAGCTAGAGGAGACAGCTGATGCAAGTGAACTGAGCATATCCTGTGATTTGGTTTTGGCGGCATGTCATCTTGGGTTGCTATAAATCATGCGGTCGTGCCAAGATAAACACTAAATCATCTTTGTCAACCTAGAAAACTGTGGTTCCTAGGTTAAACCAGCTTCAGACACAGTTGAATGGCTGTACATGGTCTTATGCTGGCCTATAATATTTTAACCGTTGCTCCAAAAGTATATCCTATTACAAATATTATACTATAATGTAATTTGAACATCTGTTAATTTGCTTCAGATATTTTCAGAAAGGTTGAAGTTTAGCCATTTAATTTGCACTCGTCCCAAATGAACTTGCATTATTTGTCACCTTGAAATGAAATATGGCCCTCCCTTGTTTTGATATTTGGAATGAGGCAGACATTACAAGTCGTATTTTAGTTTGTGAGCTAAAAAACCCCATCTCAGCCTTAAGGAGTTTTGGGTCATACTCATATATCGTCTTTGGCATTGGTCCAAGCCCCAAACCAGCTGAAATGCCTTTCGCAACCTGAAGTCTAATGCCCGCGCTCAACACAGCACGCGTGCACGCCCCACATAGTAATCGCCTTTAAGCAAAATAAAAACATTCTATAATCCCCACCCCCCACCGCCTGAGGATGGTGGGCTGCGTAATAATTTTTGCATTTTCATGTTGGTGCTAAACTCCCTTAGATGTCGCAGTGGGTTTCATTTTTAGCCTATAATATATAGGCTATTTCATCACGTAGCAACTTAAGAGTAGGAAAACCCAATATTCTCTCATTAACTCGTCTCTCTGTCTGTCCAAATCTTTTTTGAAACTGCAGGTACCTGTATGAATTTCTTGAAAAGTTCCTTGTGGATTTTGAAATTCTGAGCGGATGTTGCGTTTGGGGCATTTTGTTCCGCTTTTGTGTTTTTGGCATAATTGTTGTTGTAGGCAAAGATTATGATGAATTGTCTGTTGTCCTACAATGTGGGTGCATGCTGTGTGGAAAGCTGAAAGCCATGCATATCAATGCTCGGCCAAGAGGCATGTGCATGTGGCTCTTTCCTGATAACCACTTGGCAGTAATTTCATGCTTATCTAGGTAGATGATATTTATGTTACAACTTCAATTAGCACTCAAGTCATGTTCCTCTTCTTAGGACTCAAGTTGTGGGGGAGATATACTGAACAATACTTTATTGTTAGTTGAAAACACCCCCTGCTGCTATCACCAGCTATGGGTGCAAAGGTTACATTAACCACTGGTTTTATTTCTTGGTAGCTTGCAGCCTGCTGTGGGTTATATCTGACCATTGTGAGCTTTTGTGGCTTGTCACATATTACATGAATGTGAAAAAGTCGTAGCTGTTTCAATAATTTATTTTATGGGTTAAAAAAAGTGTTAAACATAGTCTAGTATCATCAGTGGGTGCAATTAGTCTATTTGAAGTGTCATTGGTTGAAAATCGGTTGTTTATTAGTCAAGTTACCATTGGTAATTTTTGTATACAAAGTTGACCACTTTCCAATACCTCTTATTACCACACCTCATTGTTTACATTGAACAAAAAGCAGCGATGTACCAACCAAGGTCGTCGTCAATGCTATACGGTTGGAATTGACCATATGCATGTAACACTGCTTGGTATTGATGAATTGAAAAATAATTGCTTGGTATACAGCCTTCATAATGAGGTGATTACTACAAATATTATACTAAGATTGAGTCCTTTGACAAAATTGTTAATTGAGAGTAAACTACACATGCACATTTTACAGGAATACTGAATGAATATTAGGGAATAACCAGAAGAGTAAAGAAGTTAGGAGTACTCTCAATTAAAGTGTGAGTAAACGAATCCCAGAGGAAGAACACCCTATTATGCCACACGAAATTACTCCATTAGGTCGTCTTGGGGTCTTGCCGATTAAAATTTGGCAGACTTAAAATAATATACCATTTGATAGCCTCCAACAATCATTTGAAGTTGAATTCCATATCAAGTTCAATGAATTTACAAAACAACAAACATGGCATTATTTAGCCAGATTAATGTGATATAATTTTTGTGAGTACATCCTAATAAATTATTTAAGATTAAGTATGAACCCTGAAGTAACCATTTACTATTGCAATGAATTTAAACGCGCATTTGTATTATCGTACATATAAAAATGACATGTTTTGCTTATGTTCATTTCAGGTGTGATGATTACTTCCTTTAGTTATGCATTATAAATATGCCAAAAACCCGGCTTTAAAAAATGGGAACGCCCTTTTCTGAAAAATTCTTAATTTCCCTTTACATGTAAAGTACTAGTAAAAAGTGCGTAGGTAATTAAAAAACAATACAGACGAATACAAATTAAGAACAAAAGAACTCATTGGCCTAATTTAAAGAGAATTTTTATTAAATTACAGCATGGAGAGGTACAAAACAATTGTCACCCCCTATTGCAAAGTTGTTTCGAGATCAAATAATCAACAAGCCTAATTTAAGTTCAGAGCTATTCAATTAGGGCCAGAGTTTGTCCTTTTAGGACTCTTCTTGTTTAACACTTGATCTTGGAAAAGTTGTATTGCAATTGTGTGAATGTTTTTTTGTTAGGTTAAAAACCCGAACTTTGTCCTGGCCTGGTACTCTTTGAAGTGTTTAACAACTTAAAACTAACAATTAACAGATTTTGCCACAGAAAATACCAAAAGATTAAAATTAATAGTAGGGCCTACATCAGCAGTACATCTAAAGTACTTTGTGGAATCATCACATTTTAGAGGAAAATGTATTTATGAGCTGTTATTAACATGATCAAAAGTATGGTGCGGGTTTAATTATTTTCCTGTTCTGTAGCATGCTTGTTTGAAAAAATCAATTAGGCTCCATTAACTGCAAAGCAGTGTCCATTGAAATGACAACTTACAGGCACTATCAGTGATTTGCAGACAATCAAAAAACATCAATAAGAATGAGTCTTTTAAAAAGACAACCTTCACTTAGCGATGATGTAGTACTTAATATGTTGGTGTGAATACTTGATATCATAGGAAAGTTAGGAAACCGTCTCGTAATAAAAGATTATTGTTAGGCATCAACCATCCTCATGCATCAACCTTTAAGTTTGAAATACCCCGGGTTTGGAAACGCCACATCCGTTATACGCCATATCCAAGGGTTGACAACCCATTCAACCAGTCGCCGTGCTGGGCTCTGACATTTTGAATTATTGCACGGAATAATTATTAGTTTTGGGTGCTTGTATACACACATAATGCAATTCGATCACAAACCATCCCGCCAAAATAGCAGTTGTTGGATGTTGGTGCGTATGGGTGGTTAAATTTTGTCCTACCCATGGGCACACAACGAATGAAATGACAAATCCAGATTCGTCTTGATTAACTAAAACCGCCCATGAATACATCTTTTCACTAAGCGCGCATTGCCTTATGAGAAACAAGGTATCTGAAGCACAATGTCCCAGGTACACTATTATTACTACTGGCCACCTCTAACACATACATTAATTTGTATCATTACCGATTAGTGTATATGCAACGCACCCACAGTATGTGGAAGAAGCGAAGGCACCATTGCTGTCTATTGTTGTACTCTATGGTTTTCCTTTTGGTCGGCAAAACTGCGAGACGGGTATTTTCTTAACTATTAACGTACGTTTTTGGCCTCTCTATCTATATCGAACCCCTCTTGGGTAACTGGGTGGCGGGCCATATAACTCCATTTCATATGTGAGTGCTCCCACCATTACATGTCAATGAACTGAGAAGTTATCCCTGTAATGGGTGGGCTGTTATCCAATCAAAAGTTTTGTTTTCTGGGCTGCTTAGGATGCTTTCCTAGTAGGTATATACCATGTCCTTAATTCTAAAAAATGGGAACCTTTGTCCTGCTACATGAGACAATTCTGATCATTTTAATCTTGACTGCAGATTCTAATTTGAAACCAATCATTCACAAATCTACTCGCCGTAAAATCTTCAAGTTCGCTAAGGCAGATGTTGAATGGCCACTGAAGGTAGGATAAATTCATTTGCCGAATCATTCATGAAAGACCGATAAATCTAGCGTCGAAGAGAACTGGAACAAATTTCATATCTCATTATTCACAATGAACTCCAGTATTCCGTCTCATATAAGAGCTCTCCCAGATTTATATAACCGTTGGATGTCAAGGTCAATAAAAAGACTCACCCGCAGGAAACGGAGAGCAGCTACAAGCAAAGCAACAGTACTCACCACAACTGGGAACGTTTACAGTCTTGCGGAAAACCTCCCAGAAACACTTTTCGATAGCCAACATGAATACCTCTCCTCACAGTCCTTCGAGTCACTTCTGATACCGATTCAAACGTTTTTGGGTCTTTTATTAAAATAGACCTCGCGACTCACTGGGATCGCTGCCCTCTGGAATGGTAGGACTAGCAAGTTCTGCAATGAAGGCGAGACCCTCAGTCGTCATATAAGTCTGTTTTTACGAGAGAAAATACCAACAACAGTCCTGACCACAAACGCAACCTCCCTAAGTTCCGCCGCTAACAATCCATCCGGAGGGCGTCTTCAAAATTCTTAACAAGCTATCTCCGCATAAAGCTCCGGGGCCTGACGGAATTCATCTTTCATCCTACAGAAATGTGCTAGAGAAGTTACACCAATCCTACCAAAAATTATTCAACCCGAGTTTTCCCGTACCATCCATCTGCATGGAAAAAGCAAATAATCTCCGCCATATTCAAAAAACGTTCTCGCCTGAGCCCGCAAACTACAGGCCTTTCGCTCACCGCCATTTTGTTTGTAAGGTTTTTGACCATGTCATCTAGTATGTCCTATAATGAAGCACTTGATAACATCACCACTTTAGCGAGTTCAACATGGCTTCAATCCAGGAGATCCTGTGCCCCCAACTTTAACAACAGTTCATAATATCTGGCCAATTCCAATGAAGCACATCAAACAAGTTGACGCAGTGGTTTTGGATTTCGCCAAAGCTTTTGACACCGTCGCCACTCGCAGATTGCTTCGCAAACTCCAAAATTTCGGCATAAATGGTTCGTTACACACTGGATCAGCATCATTCCTCACCAACAGAGAACAGTTGGTTATCATCCAAGTCGTCTCTCCAAACCGGTGGAAGTCTATCCGGGTACCCCCGGGGACTGTCTTTGGTCCCCGCCGTTTTCTCATGTACATTAACCTTTACCTGATGGACTCAAGTCAACTTTGCTTTCGCAGATGATTGTGTTATCTACCATCCTATAACCTCATCGAGCGACTGTGATGTCCTGCAGAATGAATCTGAAATGTCTTGAAAAATGGGAGGCGAAATGCTAATGTCCTCAAACCAGACAAATGCATGTTTTGGAGTTTCTCCAAGATGTAAAACAAGTTGGAAACTCGACACATATCAAAAATAAAAAAAGGGCCACCTTCTTACAGCACTCAATCAACATAAATATCTCGGCGTCATGCTCTCCTGTGACATTAAGTGGACGTACATGTTGACAACGGAGTGTCTAACGCAAACCAACAGCATGAAGGTTTTTCTCCGTCGCATTTTGGCGCAGCCCCTCAAAAGGTCAAGGTCCAAGCGTACAAAAGCTTAGTGCTTCCCCGTTGAGTTCTGCAGTTCTGTATGTATGGGACCCACATACCAAGCTCAACATCCAGAAGGTAGAAGCCGTACAGAGGCGTGCTGCGCGATTTATTACCAATAACTAACCATCCGCGAGACTCCGTGACGGCTATGCTGAACGACCTTGATCTTCATCACTGGACAGATGCGTATAACAACAGCTAGTCTGATGCACACAATAATCCATGGAATGTTGACCTGAAACTATACAACCACCTGAATTCAGTAATAGAGACCCTACAACAGTGAAGACCAGACGTTATAACCAGTTAACACTCAAGAGCCCATCCGTTAGAACACACTGCTTCCAGAAGTCATTTTTCCCAAATACGGCTCGGGACTGGAACACACTACCATACGCTATTACCAGCAATGAAGACTCGGCATCATTCAGTAAAACTATCATCACTGGCTCGCTTGACTAGATTGTCCCCCTCGACCTCTTCCTCACACTGAGTGATGCTCCAGTTGGAGCTTTTCAGTTCACCAAACCGTGAAACCGTGAAACAACCACCCAACTCTGTGCATGACTGTGATATTCTGCCAATCATTTGCTTGCTGCACATATGCTAGAGTAACTTGTAATGTTGTGGCTTTTATCCACTCCGACTTTATACCATCTTCGATGAAAAAAATCAGATTTCTGCATGTCTGTAACAAGTATAGGTATCCTAACATACCCTCCAAATGTTACGAACAAAAGCAACCTAACATGGACAAAATCGGATGTTTTAGTCATTAGTGTCCGTTTGGACACTTACTATTACACGTAATTGAATGGAGATTTGTATCATTGAAAACTGCCGTTTTCTTCATTTTCAGTCAATTCTTCAGTTGGAAAAGGTAACATATGAGAATTCTACAGGCTTATTCTTCACTTTTAAGCTATTCCTGCAAATTTCAAATATTTTGACTCTTTGGATAAATCACTGATAATGTCTTTAATGATGGCAATAAGCAACATGTGTTTGGTTCCCTTTAACCTCGCACTGTGTTAACTTGAAACAGCCCAAATTCTCTCACTCCATCCAGTCATAAGTGGCCTTACAAACACACTGCTATCTCAGAGTGTATTGAGTTCATCCCACAATGCACCAGTTTTGGGACATTTCACCTCAATAATGTCATGTGATGCCAGCATGGGATTCCCAAAAATCCCATTCTTAAAGGGGACCTGTCATGCAAGTATTAGTGGCGCTTTCACGTTACTTGTGTATTTTAATAAAGTGATCACCCTTTCCAGGTTTGATTATATCATAAACAAAATTGTATTAATGTGCAATTTTCTATTGTAAATAATATATAAAGGTACTTTAAAAGATGTTGTTGTTGTCTTTGAATGGCATCATATTATAGGCTACTGCATCATTGATGCTCTGGTTTCAATAAAGATAACAATTTTGGGCGAGTTTTCTCAAAAAGATCCTTGGTGACCTATATTTCTGTTTTTTAAAAAGCTCACATGAGTGCAACTTTTTAGCTATACTCAGAAATGTTCAATGAAAAATTTATTTTCTCATCGACTTATGTAGTTCATTTTGGCAAAAATTGTGTATTTGTAATGGTTTTATCTCAAGAACGACCTCGGTGATGCACAATTTTTTTCATGGATATGTTGCTCATATCGATGAAACCATATTTATGCAGTTTGAAAGGAAAATTATGGCAGGAAATATATATATATGACCCAAACTTCTTATGTGAAATATTTGAATTTCTCCCCAACTTTATGACAAACTTATGCACAATTGAGTTGAATTCAAACGTCAATGACCTGAAACTCATACTTCTGTCAAAACACTGTTTATCTATGCATGTGCTTGAATCAAAGACAATGATTTTGTAAAATCTTTCAACAAACATCAGTGCAGTGTAAGTAGCTTTTGATGTAGGCAAGCTTCGACACAGCTGTTTGACCCCATGCAAATCGTCTCTTTTATTTTTAGAGCAATTTTAAGCAGTGGCGACACAATTTTGACAACTAATATAACTAGGGATATGAAAGAGCTATTATCTCTGCAAAAATCAGAAAAATCCATTGCGGGAATCTTGCCATATAGGCCTACAAAGGTCAGAATTTGAATGTTATAGCGCCCTCTATATGGCCATTTCCCATAGAGAGACGTGTTAAACTAGATTTTTAGGAAAAATCAAATTTGCCCGCAAATGAAATTTCGTAAAATTTACACAGGATGAAGTCAGTGGTATAAATAATCCAAATTAGTTGTCAAAAGTGTGTCGCCGTTGATATTTTTTGCTTTATTCTGATTTTGTCATAATAAATGAGACTTTCAAACAGCTGTGTAGAAACAT
Source organism: Ophioderma brevispina (assembly GCA_023653785.1). Taxonomy (NCBI): domain Eukaryota; kingdom Metazoa; phylum Echinodermata; class Ophiuroidea; order Amphilepidida; family Ophiodermatidae; genus Ophioderma; species Ophioderma brevispina. The sequence goes on from JAMKCH010019531.1 coordinate 42,302, forward strand.
TTTCACATTTGAGCAGAAGATTAAATTTGTGATTGACAACCATTTGTAGGTACTTAAAGACACTATCAGTGATTTGAAAAATATTTGAAATTTGCAGGAATAGCTTCAAAGTGAAGGATAAGTCTGTGTTCCAAGATACGATTCTCCATTCAATTACGTGTTGTAGTAAGTGTCCGAACGGACAGTAAGGACTAAAATCTCCGATTCTGTCCTTATTAGGTTGCTTCTGGTCTTATCATTTGCAGGGTATGTTAGGCTACCTGTACTTGTTACATACATGCAAAAATCTGATTTTTGATGATTTTTCGATTTGCTGATTTAGCAAATCACTGATAGTGTCTTTAAAATCAGCCACCAAATTGATTTTAATACTCCTGGCAACTCTTAACACATTACCCTTGTGCCCAATGGTAATTGGGCACAATCGTATGTACTTTTTTTGTAAAAGACTATTCACCATGTTGAATTTCCTTGTTGAAGTAGAAAATTTCACAACGAAAAACATGGGATTTCCATGCAAAAACAAACCAAGGTGTCACTATAGAACAATATGCACTGCAGCTGTAAAAAACTTGGCAACAACCACTCTCGCAAATGCCTTTTGAAAGAAGTAATTTCCTGAAAAAAGGAAGCTAGTTAAATCTTTTCTTTGGAAAAGGGCACATGTGATCCAGTGGATTGAGCACCTAACCCACATGCCAAAGGTTGTGAGTTTGAGCCGTGCTGCGGCCAATTTGTTGTACCCTTGAGTAAGGATTTTTCCTACAATTCTCTCCATCCAGTTGTATAAATCACAGCTGTTTGAAAGTCTCATTTATTATGAAAAAACGAGAATAAAACAAAAAATATCAACGGCGACACACTTTTGACGATTAAGTTGGAGTATTTATGTCACTAACTACATCCTGTGTAAATTTGATGAAATTTCATTGCGGGCAAATATGATTTTTCATAAAAATCTAGCTTTACACGTCTTTCTATGGGAAATAGGCATATAGAGGGTGTTATAACATACAAATTATGACATTTGTAGGCCTATATGGCAAGATTCCCGCAATGGATTTTTCTGATTTTGCAGAGGTAATAAGTCTTGCATGTCCCTACTTATATCAGGTGTCAAAATTGTGTCGCCATTGCTTAAAATTGCTCTAAAAATAAGAGACAATTTGCATGG
>JAMKCH010019532.1:0-34149 GCA_023653785.1 Ophioderma brevispina
TCCGCGAATCGTCAAAATTATCTACAGAAAATATGCGAAAATTTAATGTTGCGCTAAAAAGGTAGGAAACTAGGAATATCGGATTTTCATGCGGTTTTCAGCTCATAAATGATGGCAATTGACTAGTTTTACAGAGACATACTGTGCAGATTATTAAAACAAATGTACCATAAATTTATTATTCTTGAGTGGCAACCACCCCCACCCTTCGACTTTGACAGCATACCCTTAATCCGGTGCTACCTTCACATTGTTTTTCGCTAAATAACCGACCAGAAAGGGTGTAGTGAGAAGATGATGACATGGAAGCTTTTAGTAAAAGACGACCTTGGGTTGTCTGAAATATTTTTGTTGCAAGCAATAAGCAAATGGTAACAAAAGATGAAGAGAAAGTTTTCATGTTAGAATGATCTTTAGGTGAGTTATGTCATTAATTTACTTCATATTATTGTCCATATTACCTGCTCGATTCGTGTTTTCGTATGAACGTAAAAATGTTTTTGCATTGGAAAATTTTGGAAATAATCCAACCGAAGATGCCGACTTTGAGTCCCACTCGCAATCAAGTATATAACACTGAACTAGACAAGGAATAAGTGACAGCTTTGACAAAATAATCCTTGTTTTAACCCAACGATATTTTTTTCGGTGAAATTACAAATGTCAAATACACAATAAAATCTCCAAGACTATATCCTCATCTTGCGGTAGCAAACAAGATAGATATCACAGTTGATTTGACAGATCCTCTAATTATAATGTACTCCATGCACACACTCTTTCCTACCCCTCCAAGCCTAAAGAAATAACACTTTGTGGAAACAAAAGTTAATATATTCAACTAATCATAAACATGAACTTTATTTTGTTCGGCCTCTTGGTGTTGATGAAAGACATTTTAATTTAATTTAAAAAAAAGTGTCTTCTCTCTAAGGCAATCGAGAGAGCCAAATCTTTTTCAGGTGTGACAATTGGGCTCGAACAAATAATAATATTGCATATTGACATCTCTACACCCTCACCTCTGAGTTAATTGTAATTGTACATATCGAGGGTTGACAATCAGAAAGCCTTAACTCAAAATACTGCTTTTGAGAAATGTGATGTTTAATATTTTCTACTAAGCAAATCTATTCATTACTCAAAATGTAAACATCTCATAAAGCTCATATATGGTACTATAAGCAAACATTATATAAACTTTAGTAAACAAAGAACAATTTTTAATTATGAACAGCAGAATTAAAGAAATTATTTAATATTTCTTTTAAGTGCTGAGTTACGTCCTTCTGACGGTAACTGAAAGCGGTAATCTGTGAGTTACTTCTTCAATCATGCCTATGATTGACACATTATTTCAATCAGATGTTTAAGCATGTCATCCCTTTGGAATGTTTTAAATTATCAATATAAGTGGGATAGGAAGCTAAAAAGCTGTTGCAATTCTGGCAATTGTGCAAGCTATGAAGCCTCAACTTATTGTTTGGTCAAATACAGTTACCATCAGAAGGTCGTAACTCAGAGTTAAGGCTTTCTGTTAGTAAACAAAGTGTGCACCATTGAGATGTGGTGAAGTGTTATTTTGCTGTAGGTGTTACCGATTTTTTTGGTACCAAAACCTCAAAATCGCCAAAAAGTGAGTTACGTCCTTCTGTTTGTCAACCCTCGATATGTACGCCTTGTGAAATACTCAAAAATGGTACCGTATCCTCATTTTTCAACACTTCTTAACACAGAATATTTCTGACAAATGCTCAGAAAGTCAGAATTATTTCTGCTGTGGCCTGCTGTTTTGTTAATCATTTATGTGGCCTCATTAAGCATTGCAGACGATAGTATACTCATCGCGGTTGTGTAGACAATAGTAGACAATATATACGAATGTATCTGTCAAACTCGCCGCGGTTGTGTCAAACTCGACGCGGTTGTGTCAAACTCGACGCAGTTGTGTCAAACTCGACGCCGTTGTGTCAAACTCGGCGTTTTATGTCCTCTCCCTAGCGTGCCCTACTAAACTGTAAAACACGCTAAATAAACAACCTATATAGATAAAAGGAGCTATTCGTACAATGACCACAGTAATTTACAAATACAAAGACAGAACGTCGTGTGTGGGCGGGGGTAGCTAAGACTATATTATAGTGTTTTTAGTGCAAAAAGTTAAGTAATTAGAGAATGCTCTATATTGAACAATTTTGTTAACGTATTTATCAATTTAACCATGTTTAAAATGTTTTGCAGTTAAATGTTGGCATATTTGACCTATAGCAAAGCAATTGTACACGTGGACCTCTGTTTGACTAATTTGTATGTTTGCAGTGCCGCTCCCCGGCGCTTTCATCTCGGAGTAGCCGTAGGTGATTTGTCCACTCCTGTTAATTTTGATCACCTTATTAACAAGCTTTGTTTATTCAGGCCCAGGCTAAGAATTTGAACGACCAATATCCTAAGTAATAATCGGAGTCATGCCTACACCACGACAATAACTTTACATTGGGGCCCTTAGAATTGCAAACTGTTTCTGGTGGGAAACAGAGGTAGCGTGCAACAAAAAAAGACGTCGAACTAGTCAGTCTAGCATATTATTGACGAGAAAGACACCCTTGGATTTTTTGTAATCTATCTCAGATAGCGGGCACATGTAAATTGTGAACTCCAATCACAAGAAAAAATTTGCATCTATTAGCTGTCAGTCCAAGAAAGAAGCTCTAGGTTTTATGAAACAGATGTGCTCATACCTTGGGATTTACTGATCATAATGAACTTCCGACTACTTACAAGTGACAGTCTAAATGCGTCAGTCATTAGAGAAAACCCGGAGCATCTCAGGACACCATTCTTTGTTTGACAGTAAAAGAGCCGGTGACCAACAGGCGTACTGGTTTACAATATATCGTGGCAATTAAAAGTCCCACCACATGAACAAACTCATCAGATGAGCAAAACACTATACGATGTTAAATACATGAATACGAGGGTGAGCAATATAACCTTGGAAATTTACTGACCATAGAAAGGTTTCCGGACCACTTCAATATTGTATGAGCAATATATAGTCGAAAGAGCCTGACAATAGAGAACTTCCGAACCACTCACACGAGACGCATACTCACATCAGATGAACGATTTTAAATTAAAGGGCAATACTCGATCCTCTCCTCGCCTCCGCTACTCGCTCCATCAAACTTGAGATCCTGGTTGCATTAAGAACCTTGTATTTTACTCATCTGCAAACTATTTTGCTCCACGTTGTCCGATTATGAATCTACAAGTAGTATGTTTTTCTTATGGTTGCAGTTTTTATTCAACTTAACTATGGGAATCGGACCCATGGGACACATCATACTACATAGCTAACTGAATTGACGTAGAAGCACTCTTGACCACTTTAATGATTTTGATATTTTTGTCCAGATATGACATGAACAAAATTCACAAATTGTCGAATTTTGTGCCTGTGGCGCAACCATCATATGAAGTTATATACTACGCCCCGATTTAAAGTACTGTTACTATGAGTTATGAATTAAGACACCTACTACAGTTTTAGGTTATCATTTCCATGTTCCGGAAACGAACTACATGCAGCGGAACGTTATTTGGAATCGGTTGTCCTAGATTGAAAAAAAAAAATCGCTTAATGATTTTTAAAAGATTACTTTAGAAATTGCAGTCTAACTCCGTTTGCGGATATCCTTGTTGGAGCACGATGCAATAATGACAATTGCCTAGAATCAATAGGTTGTCTTTGGCTTCATCCTTTATCGCCTTCATCCTTTGATCGCCTATTAGAGCACTAAGAACAGCCATCGAATATAAAATACATAAATTTATACATTACGTTGCTCAAATGAAATTAAACATGGCCCTTGAAGTCTTCCGTAATAATGACCCCGTCAATTAACACCAGCTCTTAACAGAGAGCGTACACTACTGTAGCATGTTACAATAACTACGCAGGTGCTAGTGTTATCTGAAGTAAAATAACTCATCCCAGACAAACTCCATTTGTATAACCCAGATAGCCATAACTGCAGTAAGAAAACTCTGATCTTTCAAAACTTTGCTCCTTGACAGTCGGAAACTCATTTTCCTGCTTTCGCGACATCAACGGCCAAAAGACAATCTCGTCTGGCCGATACTGAAATGCGGCTCATAAAAGACCTAACTTGAATGAACGACCCTCTTCGTCTGATTTAGGTCTTATCCTGTTGTTCTACTCATTCAGGTATGGCGATTTCTGGAACCGGAATCCATTATATATTGTATCATTTATATTCACTCAGCTGACAAATGTCAAGTAACATGTATACCATCTCGTGAACAATGATGACCAAATACGAATGACTTACTACATGTTGTTGCTGTATAAGAGCACATAGTAATATCAATCATTTTGTAGTCCTTAGTGTGACACGGTTTCAAACTACATATGATTTTTGTTTCGTTTTCCTTATATAATTGGGAGCATCTTTGATTGATAACTAACAGAATAATATTACATTTGCACACTGTTTTCCTTCAAAGGAATATCGCAATAACTATCTTTGATCCACCATCAAATAGGCGGGGGCCTCACACAGATAACATTGGCGACTGATATGGCATAAAGTGTAAGACAAGGCAAGAGATTCCGTGTATATAGTTTGCGGGCGCGCGCGATTCTTTGCAAATAGCCCAGGAGCTAGCACACATTTGTAACACATCCAAGTACAAAGGTTTGAGTGATAAATATGTAGACAGACTGACTGGTACCCCTGAAACACAATTCTTACGTTGCCACAAGGTGCCTTAAGGAGAGGGGGCCAAGACAAAGTGTCGTACAGGGGTCAAATTTCTTTTAAAAGGTTGCTCCGATTTTGATAAAACTTGTGTCAAATTATTGGTGGATCTCAAAGGATTAAAATAGGAATAGTTTTGAGTGTCCTCAAATGCTTGCTTACAAAGTAGGGGGGAAACAAGGTAAGCCCCATTGAATCATGACGTTGACCTTCTGTTTCCCCTACATCGGTAACTTAACATTTTAGACAGTCAAAACTATTCCTTATTTAAATACTAAGAACACCATCAATAATTTGCACCATTTTTTACCTAAATCGGAGTAACTTGAAAATTTGACCCCTGTACAACTGAAATTGACCCTTTTTATTGATTTTTGCTGTTTTTAGCCTATAACTCTTAAACTTTACGTTGTTGATAGTACAAACTATACCTTTCCTGAATCCTTGTGGTTAGACAAATAACATGGTATACTTTTCAACATGATTGGATCGATTTAAAAATTTGACCCCTGTACAAACATTCTTTTGGCCCCCTCTCCTTAAGGCACCATTGCTGCACTTAAGAATCCCGTTTCAGGGGTCCCTGTCAGTCTGTCAACATATTTAATCACTCAAACCTTTTGTACTTGAGATGTGTTACAAATGTCTGCTAGCTCCTGGGTTAAAATGCTCGAGTATATTTGATTTACTTTCACGCATGGAACGATTAAAACCGAATAATTCCCTCCTATTGTTGGCAATAAAAGTGTAATAGCGCTAGCCTGACTCTAAAGCCTAGCTGCATATTTATTTGGCAAAAACACGTGTCATATATTCTACACTTCGCATGTTACGGGTGATTTTTCTATCTTCCGCTTTTGTACCATTGTGTTCAAAGTATTTGAATTGAAATGTACACACGGGCGACTGCACTTTATTCCATGAATACAAAAGCGCATACCAAAAACAAGAAAAAAAAAAAAAACACAAACACATACTGCCCGGTAATATTTATATTTAAAATTTACGTACTATTTGACGTGAGAAAAATTCTCATGTATGATACTAATTGATCACTAATAAGTTTGCAGGTCGACTACCAGCAAAAATAATACTATTTCTAAAAAATGATAACAAAGTGACCGTGAATAAAGCAATTATTACAGTCCAACTTAATTGACCATGTTAGAGCTATCACTGATATCACCATATATCACAAATAGTGATGGGAGATATATATCTAAATTCGATATCGTATTAAAGACAGACAGAGAGAGAGGCAGGGAGAGGGAGAAAACACCAACAGCAAAACAAACCACCGTCACAACACCAAGTACATTTGATAATTTTACCTTACCTTATTGTACAGTCGTCGCATGAAGTTCCACATTCACTAATAATAGCGACGCGCCGTTGACACACAAATCGTTAGGCAAGAATGCTATCGTATGACTGAGAGAGATAGGTGGTATCTGTGATAGATCCAAATACAGAGGACACGCACACTATTTTTCACATACAGACAAAAAAATTCGTCGCTTCTTCACGCTTGCTTCTTCACTTGTCAAAATAAGCCCATGCAACATCACGCACACATAAGGTCAGTGGAGTGTTGTACGTCTAGTACCACAAGCCTGAGGTGAGTTCCCCAATATCATCACACTAGTCCCAGCTAATTACTTGAGACAAGTTGCGACGATGTTCAGCATCCACACATGTGAGTTTATATACCAGGTATACTACTGATAGCATTGTTGGATATTAGATGACCATACGCAAACATTTATACCGAGGGGCCAGAGAAGTTGGAATATGATTACTTCCCCAGCCTCGACTAGAGGTCGTCGTCAGTGATGATAATTATTGTTGTAGAAACAGCGCTATCGTTAAAATAGAGATAAGCTAAAGTGCATGAATTTTTCGTCACTTAATACAGGATTTTCTCCATGTGATCTATCCACGTTACCATGTTCAACTGTAAGCACACTTTAAAGGGATTCCAGCGATAATGCGAGAGAATCGGAAAAAAATGTGGAATGCATGTTTTAAATTATTAAATCAAGGATAACGTTTGATACAATTCCAATATACTGCTTTGAATGTAGAAACAAACCACCACTAGTGAAAAAAAAATGACGTATTCGAGGAAATTTTCTACCTGTCCCACAAATAGACATACAGCGACGGCGTCTCAAAATCTGCACTAAACAGCTGTGGTGATTTACAACAGTATGCATAAACAAAGATCAATGTTTGGTTGAGGTCAAACTGTATTGATAAAGGTGCACATATACACACTGGCAAATCTGTGATATTCCCGGGAAAGGCTTTTTGAGCTCACGTCGGAATTTTGAGACGACACGTATAGAATTATAGAATCAGAATAAAAAGTTACTGCCTTGTCTTAATAACGGATTTTAAGCAACCACTTGCAGGTTAAGTTCGCATATCCATGACCAGTAAACCAAAATATAAAATATGAATTTTGAGGATTTTTTTTCGATGTTTCGGAATTGCAAATCGCTGCTAATCCCGTTAACTGTTGAAGCATTCAGTTAAATTATATTTTGCGATATGCGAGAGAATCGAAAAAAAAATGTGAAATGATTTTTTAACTTATAAATTCACGGATAAGTTGTACAATTCCAATAACTGCTTAATGTAGAAACAAACCAAACCACCAATAGTGAAACAAAAAATGAAGTATTCAGGAAATTTTCCATACCGTGTCCACAAATAGACATACAGCGGACGGCCGTATCAAAATCTGCACTAAAAAGCTTATTGTGATTTACAAACCAGTATACAAATAAACCATGATCAAATAATGTTTTGTTAGGTCAAAATGTATTGATCATGGTTGCCACAATATCACGCTGAAAATCTGTGATCTTCACCGGGAAGCTTTTTGATCTACGTCTGAGTTTTGATACGCCACGTATAAAAATTATCGAATCAATAAAAAGTACTGCCTTGTTCATTAATACAACGCCAAACACTTTCAGGTATGTTTCGCCAACCCATGCCAGTAACAAAATATAAAAATTAATTAATTTTGATGATTTTTTCGATGTTTTCGAATTAGCAAATCGCTGCTAAAAATCCCCCCTTTAAACTACACTCCGTTTCAGTAAATTATATTTTGCAACGTTTTTTAGAAGTACAGAATTAAGTCATTATCAACGTGCAAGTAATATTTCTTCAACATGTGTAATTTGAGGATCTATCTAGAACTTCATGCGCCCGAGCATACTTTGTAATTTTTGTGGTTTCACCAGCCCTTTGAAATTATCCGCTACATATTTTACTCGGTTGATTTGAATATCATTTTTAGAAAAGCACAACTTTGGCATCCAAATTCTCCATGTGTAAGTGAAGACTCCGTTTGCAATTTAAAATTAAAAAACCAAATTCCTGTGATTAATGTTTTTTTTTTTTCTTCTACAATTTGCAATACTTTTGGCCTTGTGTGTGTTGTGTGCACGTTTTAGTGTCAAGAAGATAAGTTACTTAATTAATGTTGGAAGTAAACCCCCATCCATAGGTAATATCGAGCAATTTGAACTGAATATCCGTATGAAATGAATGATTGAATTTTAGTAGAGACACAAAGCGTTATTAGAAACGTGAATCAGAGCTAAAAGTGGATGATATTTTTCGTCACTTTTCGTATAGGTTTCTCGATGATAATTATCATGTCCATCGTTAACGACACTTTAACTCCGTGAGAATTTCATTAAGATTTATGTCTTGCAATGCTTTCAAGTACAAGACTTACATTAAGTGACCAATGGGGTTTTCACTCCACTCCCCGTTGTGGCCCAAGGGGGGGGGGGGGTTCCATGGGACCCCCCCTTAAGGAAACACTTTCTCCCGAGGGAATTTTTGCACACGAATTTATACCACATTTGAAGGGTCATACGACAACCCCAAATCAACAATAAAAAATGAGATTTGTTATTTTGGGTTCAAATTAGGGAAAACATTGTTTTCAAACACGGCCGACAATTGGGCACAAAGACGGAAAATTCAAAAAATGAGCCTTGTGCTTACAATCAAACATTTTAAAAACCTTATTTCTGTTGCTATCATTCTAAAAGACCCAAATTTTTAATTTAACACAAAACCAGCACTTTTAGGGAATCCTGTATTTTTTACGGTGTTGCAAATACACGTCATTTTCCCTAGAGTTTGTACAGTACTGTTTGGGCAACGTACATTATAAATTGTTTGTTTTCAGCACATAAGGTTATTCATTTTTAATGTTACTAATAATTGTTTTTCCTTACATGTTGTGTGAACTTATATCACGCAAAAAAAAAATTGCTTTGGTTCTGTTCCTCGTTTTCTTATTCTTCTTTTAAAAATATTCTCAAATGACTTCCGTTAGTGCCCAAGGGGGGGGGGGGGTCCATGGGCTCCCCCACTATTATCTCATTAACGGCTTGGCCGATTTTAATATTTTGGTATGAAAAGAAGCGATTTAAAAGTCCAGACAATTACAAAAAATTTTCGCGGCACGCAAAAATCGCACGCGTAAAGCGGCCATCGCGCAAACAAATTTTGGGGGTCCCTAGGAACCCCCCCCCCCTTGGTCACTTAAGTGTTAAGTCGTCATGAATCTCCATGGTGTATGGTAAGGTTTAAAAATTACATAGTTGGGCTGTGTTTGACGAATTCCTCATGTGTACACAATCAACGGATGAACACTTAAGCTTTGCGCATTTTCGAAGTGCAACGAAGCAAAATGCATAACTCTTCATTTCGAATCTTATATCACATTTATTGTACACCGGTGTGAAAGCAGATATAGTCCGGCGGGAGCCACAGTCCGGGACTCCATAGACTATACGAATAAAGCTTGAACTATGTTATGTGAAGAGTTAACTGAATCGATTGCCCTATTGTTTCACCTTTGGTTCACGGACTATTGAGTACTGACCGGCGGTGGCCTAATTACTTACTTACTTCCACCGACACACCATTTACGTGTCGTCTTGGCAAACAGCGCCGCCCATTGTTGCATCTTGGGAAACCTTGGCAAATCTTCAATGCCCTAGGAGTTTTTCTCAACCACATCATTATTGGCTGAGCGTAACTCGGGCTGTCCCGGTAAGTACGTATATCCCGTTTCTAAAATGAAATGCGTAAATTGAAACCAGCGTTTGAAATTCCCAAGATGAAATAAACCGAAAAGGCATTGTGGGAAAAGGATGCGGGCCCGTAGCGATTGCGTGTTCACTTTTTCCGTGTTTGCGATCACCGAATTACCCGACCAAACGTTGTTCACAATTTTCCGCTAGGTTCTATAGGTCAGACCAATTACGATACTCGCCTAGTGAAAACAAAACATAGTAACTGACCCTCGAATTCCAAAATCTCCATAGAACCCCGTCGTATTCCGGAGATATGATATTTATTTTCTTTGGCATGCATGCATTCGCGCTATGACGGACTGATAACGTTAATCTCTAGCGCAGTACCAATTTAGATGAATATCTTTGCAGTCTGTGACAACAGACTACTTCCTTTCCGGACCGCCGTAGGCTGAGCGTGGGAAACTCTGTCAGATAGCGTTGATTTGGATTTTTGGTACATTGCGGTACACTGTATATTGCGCAAAATACATGGCCAATCGTAACGATTTACTTACCAAAATATTCCTAACTAAATTGTCTAGTTAGCTGACTAGTTTATAATATAGGTTTATTTTTGGAAAAAGACGAAAAAACGTGAAAAATACGATCCATACAAGCAATTTTCTTACCCTTTCAGCTGGCTCAATTCTCGATTGCTGCTATCAAGTCGTGCCACACGCCAGGCTTACAAAAACTAGTGAGCTAAGGGGTCTTTTTTGTCAGGAACCCATTTCTAACATCAGATCGACCACCTGATTCGTTGATTTCGCGATATCCAAGGTACCGCCTTTTCATTCCTTGTTCAAGCTAATCGCAGAGCCTTTAACACAGCGCTTGGCTGCTAGGGAGTCAAAAGACGTAGTGCATGTCTAAGAATAGCCGGCCAATTAACGATACGGAAACGGAATTGGTGGCGCTGTGTGCTAGCAGTACAGATGCTATGGGAGCGTAAATGGTGTGACCGATACTACAAGCTGCTTACCTCTTATAGTCGCCCGCGTCACATACTGTCGTATTTCACATTTTTGAGGGTTTTTGCGAAATTTCGCCTAAATACTTGGTTCATCGAGTTCTTGCCATCCACAAAGTTTCAAAATGTGAGGATGCCTAATTAATTAGTTTTATAAGTATAGGTTTTTGTCATTTTCCTCAAAATCACCATATCCGTATTTCACATACTGTCGTATTTTAAAATCACCATTTATTTACACGTGTTTGATACAGCGTTGTATTTTGCCGATCTCAAAATAAACGATTTCAAATACAGACCTATTTTGACGTATTTACATCGTTTTTTCGTAAACAAGCTTTTCACATAGTGATCTATTTTACGTACATTGAAAAATAACGGTGTAATATGCGTCGTATTTTGCAATATACATTATTTGTAATTTCACATACAGACTTTTAAGTTGGATTTATGGTTTAAAGTCTAGATGTTTCTTTTATTCTTCGTTTTAACTGTATAGGCATGAAATGTCGCGGTAGATTTTGAATTGCGATTTTCTCGGAAAACGTGTTTTGTAAAATACGACAGTATGTGATGTGGGCGACGATATGAATAGGCGCTAATTACAGATATACTAGACACAATAGCACAGTATCGAGATACACATAAAGTAATTCAAGCTGCTGCTCAATTAAGCGTCCCCTGATTACTATATTGGTCTCGTGAAATCTTAGAAGCCAGCGGTAATCCTTACTTTCAGCAAGGCTGCTCTTGCGATAGCATTTTAAATATGCAGCTTATATAACCATAACATGTGTGAAGGGCAACGACCTTTTCAAGAACAGATGGTGTCGACGAGACGAATTTCAAGGTCGTGTGGATATCGGGTGTCTCAAAAAAGAGAGCCCTCAAGTGCTCTCTATTTCACGAAGAGAAAAAGTAAACCATACAAATCAATACACATTGCATTTCGTTGCAAACAAACTTTACAAACGACACATATTGACCGAGTTATGGCCGTTTGAAAATTTGAACCAACTTTTTCATTTTATCCACGGATTGTACTCTTTATGTTCTTTATCCACTTACACCTTCGCCAGCACATTCGTTTGATTAATCTTAAATGCATCCTCACTGAAATCCCACAAAAAATTTGTTCATTTTCGTGTGATTAGTTGAACGACCTTGGACATGCATTAAATCACAATTAAATACACTAATCACACTGAAATGATCTCCATTTCAGTGGTTATTTTAGCGTTACTTTTTCAGTGTTCATTTCAGATTTCAGTGATTTTTCCAGTGGTTATTGGCTGGTGGTCTCTTTTAAGTGCAAGACCACCCTACTCAATGATGCATTTTCTATTTCGCACAGAAACTTTTCGGGGAAAGTACTGTCAGGGTGTTTTCTGAATGTATGTGTTTTTTGAATACGCTGAATATGGTCCTGGAGCAAATGGTCTAGGAGCATATGGCAAATGCTCCTGAAGCAGTGGCGAAATATTATAAGTCAAATTCTGGTCCAGGAGCATATTTGCCATATGGTCCTGGAGCATGTGCATTCAAATTTAACTTTTTTATTTATATATTTCTCCAAATTACTTATGCTCCAGGACCATATGGTCCAGGACCATATGTTCCTGAACCATATGGTCCTGGAGCATAATTTCAGAAGCGGTTCGTCAGCTCTTTTAATCCTTCATATCAATTTTCTATTGCCCTCTTGGATTCTAAAGTATCAATTGTTTTAAAAACACACCTTTGGCATTCAATACGTTATGTGTAGTTAAGAACTCACGGTAAAATATGAAATCAATTTGAGATCATTTTACACTTTAATAGTGTCAAAAGGAGATATTACTCCAAAATGTGGAAATGCGCATCCGTCCTATTTAACTGGATAGTCGAATGAATGAATGAAAGAATGAATAAATAAATAGATTAATGAATTGATGAACGAATGAATGATCGTAATGCACTACACAACTGACGCAAAAAGGCATCTTAATTAATTATACTGCGAAAGACAACACCGTGCATTTACATTTTTATATTGAACTTGAAAGGAAACCTTATTTGTAAGTGAAATTCTGCACAACTTCAATCAGAATGTCCTAATAAAGATATCTATTCCAATTACTGATAACTTGCCATGAGGCCAGTATCTAATTTTCTGAAGCACTTTAGCAGGCATGCGGCGGCGATCACTTTCAACCAAGGGGAGAGATTTATTTCCGTTTTTTGTAGTCAGACTTTCAGATACGCATCTTTGATACAAAAAGTATTCAAATCCGGCCAGCCGTTAATTAGCTAATTAGCGTGGGCCTCTAGGAACCCCCTTAGGCACCAACGGGAGTGTGATTTTGAAAATAAATGTTAACAAACCTTGTAATCACAAATATATTTCTGCTGAGATGTGCACATACATGTAACTAAATCATAAATATTAAAAGAAAACTTAGTTACCCCTTTATATGCTAACAACATTTACATTTGATCGCAAATGACGTTGCACCTTCCCGTACAAGTCTGGGAATATCAGAGGTGTATTGAGTCAATCCCACATTGCACCAGTGTTGGGAAAATTTCATTTCAATAGGATCCCAAAAAATCCTATTCTTAACACATAAAAACCCTGACTTTTATGCTCATTTTAGCCCACAAGTTGTTAGTACTTAGGGAATTTTTAGCCTGTTCATGAAATGACTTTTTATCCCTAAGAACTATCATGTGTTTAGTACAGTGCAGTATAGGCACATTGCAGTGCATCATGGGATTTGTTCAAAACACCCTCTGGGGAAATATGGACCGCAGTTACTGACCTCAAGAAAAATACAATATTGTCAAAAATAGCAATTTTTGGGTTATCAAAATATACATGTATCCCAAAGTGCATGTTGTTGATCGTGACACGGTCGTGAATTCTATGAAGTACTTTTCGTTCAATTTTGACGCGTTTCCAAACCAATGGGTTGCGACATTTTAGATTTAAAGGACGATAATTATAAACAATTATGTTTTTAGGTGATGTCTTATGAACCCCCCCCCCCCCCCAAGTGTGGTATAAGTTTAATTTAAAAATTGAACCAGGAAAGTGGTTTTCTGGGGGAGGGGGTCTATGGACCCCCTAGACCCAACCTTTTCATGCTTTTGTATAATATCACATGCCCCGCTTCAGTATTAACCATATGTCTCCTGAAATTGGATGAGATTTGTTAGATTTTCGTTATATTGTACTATCTGAAAACCACCCATCGTTTCGAGGAATTCTTCAAGCATTACAAATAATGTCAAGCATTACAGATCAAACAGTAAACTGCATACTGCTTTCTCATCAGCTAAAGTTACAGAAAGTGATGTTACGAGGCACATGTAAACGTGATACTCTATGTAATAGCATCCAATTCCCCCTTGACGTATTTCACGTGGCGATACATTCACAAATATCACACACGATTCATTGATAACTATGCACAAGAAGTCAGAAATAACACGTATGTGCCTAGTCGTTTCAGTTTTGAATTATAATGTGAATTTTCGATATAATTAAATGTTATTAGTGTAGTAAGTTCAAAGGTATCTCGCGGTGCACCAATGTTAACATTAAAGACACTATCAGTGATCCACCCGACAGAGTGAAAAGAGTGAATAGCTTTAAAGTGAATGATTAGTCTGTAGAATTCTCAATAAGTTATCTTTCTCATCTGAATAATTGATAGAAAACTAAGAAAACAACTATATTCAAAGATATGAATCCCCTTTCAATTACGTGTTGGAGTAAGTGTCCGTACGGACAGTAATGACCACAATATACGATTTTGTCCTTATTAGGCTGCATTTGGTCCTAACACTTGTAAGATATGTTGGGATACTTATATTTGTTACAGACATGCAAAAATCTGATTTTTGATGATTTTTTCGGTTTTCCGATTTAGCAAATCACTGATAGTGCGACCTACTCGGTGGTTATTCATGCTCCACAGCACAAACAAAGCTCTCCATTGACGCCTGTATAACAAATTTTAGTGACAAGCCACCGTCGCTGAATTCGCGCATGTGTAGTACATTCGGGTGACTGACCTAAATATACACACAATCGAATGTGTGTACATTGTACGTGTCATGCAAACCATGCTTGACCGCGCCCACAAACACGTTTCCGCGCATATAATTATGACAGCAATCAATACTCCATTGCAGTTCCCAGTTCAAACTTGGTTCCACTGCCGGAAAATAGCCATGCATATTTCCATTGTCACCTTATTTAAAGTGAATGTCACCTTGCAATGATGACACTGTGGGTTCAGGAATGATCTAAGTAATACCAACACAGATAGTACATCTCACTAGTCACATTATATCGCGCATAATCGACGATTATTTAGGAGTACTTTTTCAACCCTCAATTTCCGGGATTGACTCATGGCGAAACGTTACAAACATAAAACAAACACCAGCACTCAACAACGGAAAGTCTTATTTAAATTCTGTTTTCAGCTTCCGATAGCCGAGACCATACCGGATTTTCCCACTATCATTGCGCATATAATTTTGACAAGCTGAGGTCTAAAAAGTCTCTCGAACGTCATGAACATACATTCAGGAATTTCCAAAATCTCCCCAAGCTGTATCAGAAATATGACGTCACCATTCAGTAATGAGAGTAATGAGCGGCGCTCTTCATTTGTAAATTGTATTGAAAGAAGTGTGTACGTGCACAGCTAGCACAGTAAATCGGGTAAATTACTCGCCCAGTAAAGTTGCCTCAATTTGGTGCACGCAAAATCGCGAGATACCTTTGAACTTCCTACACTGCTTACAGTAACTCGCCAGTTACCCCGATTTGGTGCGCTCGTTAATAAGATAATTGAAAGAGTCAGTAACCAAGAAAAATAGATAAAATGCAAGCTAGCAAGAAAGAAGGAAAAAAAGGCAACAAGAAGTAAGACAAATTTGAAAAAAAATCATTTGAAAAAAAATCAATGGATTTCCTACCGTGCGTAGGTGAGTAAGTAAGCACTTCACGGCTTCACGTTGTTCATTTATCTGACGAAAAGTGACAAGAAGTAGTTGAATTTAATTGAAACCTTGATGTCTGATCATCTTGACACATTTGTTTCGCGGAATTCTTCAAGGTTTACAAATAATGTCAATCATAATGATCAAATAGTGAAACGTATAAAGCCTTCCGATCAAAAGCTTACAGAAAACAATGCTACGAGGCACATGTGAACATGATACTCTCTGCAGTAGCATCACTTGACGCATTTCACGGGCAACACACTCAAAAAATATCATATGCGATTCCTTCATTAAAAAACTCCTCTTTAAAGGGCCATGGTCCGATCGCTAATAGCCTCGTCCCCAGGGACCCCATATTTTACCGGAAGTGGTCAAAATGTTTGTATCAGAAGAAAGCTACTGTTTTTTTCATTTACTCTGTGAAATCTTAGGACTGAAGGATGTTTGGTTAGAATGTTTGAGCAAAAATCTGCCCCATTTTGGTCGACCAATATTAATTCTACCCAATACTCTATCGGGATTACAAAATTACGTTTTTAGCTCTCCAATCAAAACTGGTTGAAATATAAGCATGAAACTTTAGAGATGAGGTTTTGGGGTGAAGGCCATTCTACCAAGATGAAAAATGTATAGACTTAAATCGAATCATCTTCCTTTAAATAAAAAAAATCCTTTAAAAGTAATGGGGCGGCGCTTATTGAGAGTCTTGTTCTCGTGATTTGTTATTGTCGTAGTAATTATATGCTTATAACCCTAACGTTTTTTTCGGAAAATGAACCTCTCGATCACCGCAAAACATGTGAGGTAGCGTTATTTTTCTTGTTAGATCTAGGGGCAATTTCCCCTAAAACAGAGACAGGGGTCCGCCCTGTGATTTTGGAAAAAGTGGCAAAAGGCATTAAGGGCTTTAAGGATATACGTATGCATATGTATGAAGATATTCTGTATATGTAATTACTGGTGATTTAGACAAGTATGGGTAAATATAGATATGTACATACGATGTTAGATGCATAAGATCAAGATTCAATATGGCTGCCAAATCGTCAACATTTAAAAGTATACATGTATACATGTAAACAGAACAATATACAATTTACCATCCTAGTAATTAATTTGTTAATATTCTCTATGACTCTGTCTCCTTACACGCGAACATCTCACTCTCTAAATTTCTTAGATTAAAATGGAGGAAAAATCTGAATCTATAGATTTATATTTCAATCCCTTCGCTCTCCACACACACTCCAACACCTAGACAATCAACCATGTACATTGGCCTTTTCAAATTTATTGTTGATATTTTTTTATTTTATAAGGGATAAGCAGCGATTTGCTACTCCGGTACATCGAAAAAATCATACAAATCCATGTATTGGTATATATACTGGCATGGATGTGCTAACATTACCCGCAACTGGTTTGCTTGAAATGCATGCAAATTACAGACAAATAATCAGTACATTTGATTTGATTCTGGATTGATTTTTTGGGTGCTTATCAAATTCCGATTTGAGATTTAAAAAGCTTTTCCCTGCATATGTCACAGATTTTAAATGGCGATATTCTGCACCATGACCTGAACGTATATTATGATCTTGTTTATTCGGTACTGACGTGTAAGATAATCCGCTGTTTAGTGTACATTTTGAGTAAATTATTATAATACCATGTATATTGTCGCATTGCAGAAATCGTACAAAATGGCATGCATTTGACAGGGGACTTCTGATGATGTTCAAGCCATATGTATCAGCACAAACGTTATCACAGATTTACCATGCATCTTCTTATCACAACAAAGATGAATATGAAGCACTCTCCACTTACTTGCCAAGGTCGCACAAGAAGCAAACAATCATTTTGAAAATATTATTTTTGATCCTGATAGCATTTTTGGGATAATACAGGCAGAATCCACTTAATAAATGAAGGCTTAAACCATATTAATGACGAAACCTTTCTTAATTTGAGCGAGGTGCCTGACAAACAAACCTTCAAATAAATAACTGAACAGACATGAATGGTTCTTAAGATACGACGAATCAGATAAGTTGTTTGTATTAGAATGTTCATTATTTTTTTTTTCTCTTTACACTGAGCAGACATTTGTAGACTTCAATTTACCACCAAATATAGTTTCCTTTTAGTATTACATTTATAGAAAGACTGTATGAGATTATCTCATACAGTCTTTCATTATATGTAATACTAAACGAAAAACTATATTTGGTGGTGATATTGAAGTCTACAAATGTTTGATCAGTGTAAAGAGGTCTGCACTGTCAAGTCAGAACTCTATTTGTGTTTGCTGCATGTACAAAGCAAGCTTCGGAAGATGTGGTTTGAGATGGGCGTGCAGGACCCGAGGGACGTTTACCTCACGCCATCACGCCAACGAAGTCACCTGTAAATCTGTGGTAACATTATACCTTTGGTTATCTTGCACTTCATCAAGGATTTCCCAGAAAATGTAAATCAGGGCATTTGGTAAAAATGTTCTGCAAGGAGACGATCCGGTGTATTCATAAATACTTCTAGTCTTTCATTTGGATTATCCTAATTGTATCGAACGCCCTTGGCTTTAAACACCACTAAAAATACTATCGGTCGCGTAGGCATATAATTAGTCCCAAGCGACGAACTTCAGGAAACATGCATTTAGGCCCTGTGTTCTCTGTAGAGCGCCATATAAATGCATTTTATTATTAGTAGAATGTTTGTGCACCTACCATTTGAGTACATTAATTAATGCAACCTTTTCAAGTGAACTATTTCTGGGAATTCGTCCATAAAATGCGCTCTAAAAGGAAGGCCATCAAGATGATATTGTAAATTGTATTTTGGAACACGCTTCATGTTGGTGTCGCATTGAAATAAAAAAGAATCTGGAACCAATCGCAAATAGAAGACATTTTAATGATTTTTTAAAATGATTTTCAAATGCGCCAATTTTGCCTTTTTTTTTTCAAAAGGGTGTACTTATAGGGAATACACAATTGAAATTATGACAACAAACATAATGTGAACTTGTTAAAAGGATACTCCCTTGTACTCAAACTTAATTTGTGGAAATGTTACAGTTATGATTGGATGGAATGCAACACTGCCTCGAGTCGACTCTAGGGACTTTTACTCATCATAAACCTTGATCGCTATAGATGCGCTACTCGAAGATATTCTTTTGTGATTAAGAAGCAACTTGCTGTGGATTTATTTCTTTAATTTAATCTGTACATTTTCTGCAAGATTAAAATACATTGTATTAAGTATTACGATTTTATTATATGACGCAGGAGATGGTACCTAGTAATAGAAAAAAAAAATGATTCAGATTTCATGACATCGCCGCTTTCCATTTCAGAGACTTTAATAACTTCACAGGTGACAAGTGAAGGGCCTAGTAAATTACGTTCAAAAGTAAGAGAAATGAATTCCATCTCTATTGCAGTTGCCAATGGGGTGCTTTGGGTTAAGGTTCCAACAAAAGCACCCCCGTTGATAAGGGTAATCATGAATAATCAATACCAATTTAAACAATTAACGAATCTTGTACGAAACATAATGCAAACACATATAAGAAATGCGCACGTACGAATAATAACTTTCCGATGCAAAATGGGGAGACTTCGAAATACGGCATGTAATTATATCAAACCAAGACAAGCATAACATGCCTCGAGGCTAGTCATTGCTGATGTTACAGGTAGTAATTAAGAAAAAAGAAAGACTCGCTTGCATCGGTATTACCATTTTGTATTTCAAGTCAAGTGAAATTCATAAGATGTATACCTGTAATCGTTTGCATTGTCTCAGGAAGCACGTTGCAGAAAATACTGCCAACGGAAACCGACGTATGTTATATGACCAAAACGGAAAGGCGATGAACGGGGACAAGTCGTGAAAACTGATGTGGTTATAGTAACTCCACTGTGCTTAAAACCACCTTCAAACAATTAATGCAGGCGTCAAGTTGAAGCGTGGGACCCACCCTCCTCACGTGATCACCTTTCTTCACCTGGGCCCAATATTTAATCACGTCAGGATTTAACCCATACTTCACTTGCTTTACAAAAAAACAAAGTCACGGTATCACTATATCGCAATTTGTTGTAGTCCAGGCGTCCCCCTTTGATTTATTTAAAGGTGACGCTTCACTTTTGTCAATTTTGGCCGATCTTGAAGTCTTCACCACCGTTTTTTTTCCACCATACTGAAAATACATAGTTCAAAAGCTTCATACTGTTTAATCATACTTGCCATTGCATAGTTAAGGATTTGGGGGCTTTTTTTTTTCCCCACCACTGTTTCATCTTCACTATTAGCTTTTGATGAATTTCCAGAACTTCGTCTTTCCCAATCAACTTCACCAATGTTCATTTCTTACAAGACCATGACTACAATTATGATCTCAAAGTCATGAATTCCACCTTCTTACAAAAACAAACAAGTCAAGCAGGTTTCAAAATGCCAACATTATTATGATTTTGTTTTAATCCCAATGTTCCTTCAGTATCATTTTTGTGTTATAACAATAAAAAAACAAAGTTATAAATGTATACAAAACCTGTTTTAACTACAACTCTTGTGTACTCTTGTTAACTGTGAAAAAACACTATCTATTGTTAACGTTCCTTGTTCCAGACCAAGTTCCAGTTTGCATTGTTGCTTGACATTGTTTTTATACTAAATTACACTAAAACTGATCATGTGTTGGCTTTTTGATCATCATTTTGAGTTTATTGTAGTAACTTCCGTGTTTATAAGTGAATGTATTTAAAAACTCAAAAATCCCATACTCTACATTGTTTTTTAAACCAAGCTATTCTGAGGGAAGAAGGGATGAGTCAGATCCACCAAGCCGCAATATTTTTGAAGGCTTTGATCCCATGGAATGGAAGTGCAATTACCTGTGGGTTATACGCTCGACCACAAAAATACTCCTGTTTTATAGAGACAAACCGTTAAAAACCTTTAAAGAAATCAAATATAATATAACACAAAGCTAAATTTGGGGATTTTTTCATACTTCGTGCATAAGGACAATACCCATGGATTTAATTTATGTTTTGTGTACAAAATTACATTAGTACTCACTTTACTACCTTGTACGTCCTTACAATGTCAAAACATGTTTTGGCGTGTTTTACCAAACTTTTACGGATGTTTTTTCCCAGAGTGATTTCACTCTTGGGGTCTAATTTCCAAGAGTGATAGCCAATTTCCGAGTGAAAAACTACCTCTAAAGATTTTGTGCGTTTGCCTTGTGCGTGCGAGCGTGTGTGAGAGTGTGATGTATGTATACTGTTGTGTGTGTGTGTCTGTGTGATTTCCAAGAGACAGAGTGAAAAAATTACATCCAAAGATTTTTTGCGTTGGCATTGTGTTGGGTGGGTGGTGGGTGGGCGCGCATGTGATGTTTGTCATGTAGGTATATATGTCTGTGTGTCTGTTTCTGTCTGTCTCTCTCACTTTCTCTCACTTTCTCTCACTTTCTTTCCCCCTCCCCAACCCCCCCCTCAAAATTACTGATAGTTTCAATTGATTCAAAAATTTTAATTTCTTCTTTTTTTTGGCAAGTATATTCTCCATAGCTTGAAGTAATAGGGATATAACTAACAAAAACATATTCACAACAATGCTGACTAATATTTGTTTTAGGCATTTAGATTATTTGCAAAAGCATATAATATTTTTATATTGGAAAGGGTTTACTAAGTGTAAGGGCCGTGGACGTAATCGCCGTCAGTATATCGCAATACATCCTTTGGTAATCTCCTGGGTATCGGATGTTCCTTACTTTGAAATAAAATTGGAACTTTATATTTGCTTTTAACTAATTTCGCCTGAAAAAAAAACGAGCTATGATTAATTCCTTGGTTCCTCCTAAAATGATGAGCTACTGATCAAGATTTACCTTGAATTTTTGCCAAGACCCAACTTGGTATGTTTATTCCAGGCTTTGCGAGGGCCACAGAGGTTGTGTGTGTGATTCAATTATGCTTTTTCCGAAGCCGTTTATTTTTTCTCCCTACGACGAGACCGTGATTCGTCAGGGTTGTTGCAAGTTGATTCCAGATATTCTTCGTTTAAAATAACCATCTTCTCTGGTTGAACATCAAGTATTGACACTGATTGAGCCGGGAAAAATTCATTAAATGCTGTCAAAAACGTCCCCATATTCATAATATTTAAGCTAACCCACCATCGGATTCAATAATAAGGGGTCTTCCAGGACAATCGGCAAACAAAGAACGATCGAATGTGCTGTCGGTATAGCGGCACAAATAAAGCATATTACTTCTTGATGAATTGAACAGTTTTTACATCAAGCTCCAGTTTTCCATCAGCCCGTTCAAGATCAGTGACGCTTAACCGCAAATTATACCACCAAGTTATGCAAAATTTTTTTTAAGTTAAAACCCGAAAAAATACGCTAAAATATACGAAGATAAATAATAATCCTAAATTTTAAGTAAGGAGTTCAATCTGGAGACAAAAAAATAGCAGCTCAAAAGTCACTCCGGATGGCACCCTTGACGAGCGGAAGTGGGAACCCTTCGACATGACATCCATTACGCCCATGTGGTTTTTGGTTACGGTTCTTTCATTAAGTTCGCGAGTCGGATTTGTAACATGGAGGTGGAAAAATATTTCATGGTCTCTTAATTGCACCGATCTTTGATGATATGAATAGTTTATATCTATTTTTCAAATTCAACCGCATCAAAATCGACTCACCCCATATTTATTCCATGTCCATATTGTTTGTGTTGTCTGTATTTTCACCCGTTACCTCTTTTGGCTTTTCTTTGCTTGTGTGTTTGCCCGCCGACTAAAGGCGGGGTGATGGAAGGGATGGTCCTTAGTTCTTTAAACTTTAATAATTATAACCGGTAATTATATTTTCTTGCTTGAGACGAGCATTTTGTTATTTTATTTTGTCACTTATCTGATGTAAGGGGCCTACCCTATATTTCATACGTTTTGTTTTAATTTAATAGGTCTATGTGATTAAAAATTTACGGTCTTTTCATCCCTTGGAATAAAATGAGAAAGTCCATAAACGTTACGGCCAATGGTTAGTTCCGGCATCAGCTGATCGCAAATCAATTATTTATCACATCGATTTGTTTGAGGTAAAGTTGTAGCAAAAACAGGTGATGTATATCCTAAACAAGGGGTGAAACGCAGTCAAAACCAGTCGTCCGCTGGGGTCTCTGACATTTTTGAATATTGCATACGGAATATGTATCAGTTTTGGTGTGCTTGTATACACACATAACTGTATATGTTAATTCTATACAAACCATCCGCCAAAATATCCAGTTTGTTGGATGTTTGGGTGCATTGGGTGGTTAAATAAGTTTTGTCCTACCAATGGCAACACAACGAATGAAATGAACCCATCAGTCGTCTTGATTTAAATAAGCCGCCTCAATGATACATCTTTTCACGCTAAAAGGCGCATTGCATTAGAGAAAAAAGAGTACTTAGCACAATGATCCGGACCTATTATTACACCTGCCACCTCTAACACATACTTAATTTGTATCACTACCGATTGGTGTATGGCAAGCGGCACCCACAGTATGTGGTAAGACGCGGAGGCAGCCATTGCTTTCTATTGTTGGTACTCGAGGTTTTCTTTGTGTCGCAAAACAAGCGAGACGGTGAATTTCTAAGATTACGTAACTACCGTTTTGCCTCTCTATCTATATAGAACCTCTTTGGAACATAAAGCTAAACGTTGATCAGTCATGATCTCGGATTATCCCAAAGATATCTTTTACTCTTTCAATAGCATCCCATTTATAGGTGTACCACTTCACACCTTTTTAGCATCGTGGTAAGTGGATACCCCCCGTGTCGCGCAAACAATTATTGATTTGATAACAATAACTACACCAATTTTGTTTCTAGTTTCCATAATGGCGTGCGCCCCCCCCCCCAACCGACCTCTCTGTGTCGGTGATCCGCCGGACGCGGTGATTCTTCATGGTGCTTTTTGGAGGATTGGGAGGAAATGCCACGATTTCGACATTTTTTCGAGCGACCGACGGTAATGGATTCGACGTCTATCACCAGGAATCACAAATTATACGTCAAAGCTTCACCCCTTTCAAAAACCCTTATCGTAAACTTTCACAAATGAATACAAGAACTCCAGGACTTCACTATAGCAGAAATATATTGACCTGAAGCTTCGTCGTCGGCGTCGATATTGGCGACCCGTGAGAGGGTTGGGTCCACGGCTTCAAATTGACGCCTTGCATAAGTAATTCATTACGTGTTTTTTTTTAAAAATTTCATGTAGTCAATAAAGACATGTTGCGTTCAGTTTTAAAGTCGTTTTAATATTTTGTAACTATTCCGTTCAATAACATTTTTGAAAGGTAATGTTCGCATACGTAGCCAGTATAATGTGACAGAATATCTACCAACTCAACTTGACTGCAACACCTAAGATCAATGTTAAGTTAAGTGACTTCACTGATTCGTTGTGAATCATAATATTTTTATGTTTTTCCTATAGTTCTACACTTGAGGAAACACAAAATATCTTTGTTTGAAAATTCCAATTAACAACATTCTGTTTTTAATTTTTATTAATATTTTTGTATTTTCAGTTCCATAGGTGTGCTTTAATTGTCTGGTACCTTAAACTAAATCGCTCTAGTTTTTCAGATTGAAATTTATTTGCTTATTTCCTTTGAGTTGCTCTGTTAATGACCGCTCGTATAACCCAGGGCGCCGCTTGCCATTTTTTCCCCTACCACATCTCAGATGTGCGGACCGATTCGCTTCGGTTTTCAGTTTAAAACATAATTTAGTCTTTATTCAGTGGGCGGGTTAATCAGTTACCACAGATTTGATTGGTTTTAGAATGCAGAGCTCCGCCCATCCATTATTGGGTATTCCATTACCCGTCTACTGCCCTGCCCATTATTCAAAAGTGCGCCTCTTTGATTGGCCCATTATTCTGCATAATGTGTCGGCGATTACGTGATACAACGCACACTTTCTTTTTTGTTGTGGCGCTGGTCACCAACACTCTAGGCGCACACGCTAATATTTACGCGGAAGAGACAGTACGTGCGCTGTAAAGACGTAAACAACTGTTTACGTTTTTAGTAAGAAATTGCAGTTTTTCTTTTATTATTTAATTTATTTAGTAATAGAATAGAAATAAAGGGTGCGATTCCTGTTATTATGCCGAATAATATGTCCTCGGCATTAAAAACATTTTGAATAAGGGGTCTGGGCTTCGCCTCGCCCCATTATTCATGGTTTTACTTGCCTCGGACACCTTATTCTTGCATAACCATAAACATCTTACCCTTATTTTCTTAAATAGATGGATCGAGTGCACGGGCCGTGCAGCAATTACGTACGGACGCGGTGTAGTCGAATTTTGACAGGCACAACGGCGCGTTTATTCGTCATCATGGCAAGTCGCGTTCTGTACGCAAATACAATGTACGCAGCGTGACAGTCATCACGCGTTGACTTTGGCTCCTTCGACTTCAGATTTGTTTTTAGAGGGTGCGATTATTTACAATACTTAGTCTCAAAAATAATGAGGTAACACAATATTTTGACAAATAACTTATGGTCGTATAACATTCAAAAATTCAATTCTAAATAAGATGAGAATATATATCGTGGTGGATACTTCGCGCCGAAATACCGGGCTATGCCGAAAGGCCCGGTCTTTCGGCAGAAGAACCTGTGCCGTACGGCATGTGGTATCTCCGAAACGCCGGTGTTTCGGCAATATTCATGCCGAAAATGCGGCCTACGTCCATTACCCTGCCGAACGGCAGGGTTCCTTGCCGACACAGGGTTATCCCAGTATTTCCGTCACAGGGGATCCTTATTTACAGCGTGCGGTTGTTTGGATGTAATTAAGTTCTTATGTCAAATCGGCTGTACGGACACAGGATGACACGAAATAGGTGTTTCAGTGACTCAGCTCGTACGACAGGCTAATATTAGCTTTAAACTAATAATTTTATGGCCGTTTTATTTACAAGGGAGGGGCCGCAAAATTGAAAGATGTGCTTGGAAAATTGCAAAACCCCCCAGTGTAAGCTACATAGGTCATACTGAATATAACCCATACACCCATCGGCCATCCCGTTGGCCATCCCACGCACACAATTTAGGTTACATCATATGATTTACTACGACTATCAGATAGGTGCTTGGTTTCCTGAATAATAAATTTAACATGACCCCCCCCAATGATACCCCCCCCCCTCCATTCAGAAAAAAATAAAATCACATCACCCCTATTTGTCACTGAAGTAGAAACTCACATAGGTCTAATCCCAATTTTTGTACTCACGCACCCGACCCTAATAACCAAACCCTAACCTAATTTCCTAACCCTAATCTTAACGCTAGGTCCTACAGGCGCTATAACCCCAACCCTAAACCTAACCCGTTTGCAACCGGCCTAATCAATAAAGGGGATCTTTCCAATGGGCCACAATGGGAGCCATATGTATATCATGCATATAACGCATACATTGTTTAACGAATTCGGCTACCTTGCTAAACGCCGTTTAGCAAGAGGTCTTCATGGGGTCGATTGGTGATTTTGGCGTTACAAGATCGTATTTACGTCTACTATTAAAACATACATGCTTGTTCCTAAATGCTAAAGCCTGATTTTTATGAGTTCAATTGTAGAATTGGTCCCAAAAAATCACGAAAAATGCGGTAAACACGTGCTCTACACATCAACAAGCACGTTATTTTCCACTTTCCACTTCCCTTCTCTCTGCGAATGCCCCTGGTATTTCCGGCACAAAAAAAAATTTCGGAGAGGAGGAACTTCGGCACCCTGGTATTTCGGCACAACAATACCGACTACTGCGCCACCACTCAAAATATTGGATGCCATCCATTATGACCCATTGTAGATGGCCAAAACAATATCATCTTTTATTCTCTAGTTTCAACAATGAAATTACCATTTGTTTCATTCATAAGAGTCTGTCATTGAAATTTAGTCCTATATCAATTGTTCTCATTATGAACAATAAATTGCTCAGAGATTTTTATTTTACATTGCTAAGTTGCTAGCTATTATATATGCACAAATGTCAGTATACTCAGCTCCATGAATTTTTGAGACTATAAGCTGAAGTATTTCTGTAAATAAATTGATTAATCCTAAACTTAATGCACTTGTGTTCAAGCTGAATACGAAACCTATATGGTTTGTACTTTGGACGCCTAATTTTCATGTAGGTTAAAAACCATAAAATCTTGCTGATTTTCCAAAGTAAAATTTAGCTCGAGATACCAAAATCGTGCAATCGGGCAATTTATATAGTGTTAAATGTGTTTGAAACGGATAACGATGCTTCTTAGTGTGGCTCAAATGGGTCAAACATGATTTTTAACTCTCTCGGCAAAATAGCATAACTTCTCATACAAAGTCCAAATTACAACAGCCTATTTTCCTGAAAGCCTGTGTAAACCTCTTCACAACCATAACAAACATTGAGCATTTCACAACTAAATCACAAATGGTTACCATGTGCTACTTTACTCTAATTTTCAAAATCCCGAAATACAACTTGCGAATTCCTTACTGATACGATCGAATTTGCAAGTAAGGTTGGGTACAAAGAACGGTTCAGATGATATAAAAAATCTATTTTTGGGGGGTGATTTGGGTGGGGAAGTCAAGAGTTAGATGAAATAACCCATTACAGGAAATATTGCATCATTGCGATTGAGGTTTTGGTAATTGCCATCATAAATGCGGGTTCGTCCTTGAGTACGACCACAATTATCAAACGTAAAAATATTATTTTGTACGCATCCAGACATTGTTTTACATTGTCCATATACAAACAGTCGATGACATTGATTGATTGATTGATTTTATTTTGTTCCTCAACATTTACATGATTAATTAGCAGTTAAATATTATAGGTTTTCCCGGTTCATTTTGCACTTGTGTCAATGGACTTTGATAAACAGACAACTGGAATTCGTCCCTGGGAAATCTTGAATCACTGAAATCCCAAACCAATTTAATTATTCGTAAATGATATTCACATTTCTTCCTGCCCATGTCTTGTTTTCTCATGAAAATTCTGTTAATTTTTTCTAATTGTTTATAAAAACATCCCGCACAAATCGATTAATTGTTATTTTTGTGCATGGGTTCTGAAATGTTGTGTGTGCGCGCGTGTGTGTGTGATTTGTTTGTGCGGCGAGCGTGTGGGTGTGTGTGTGTTTGTTTCATTTATCTTCAATGCCCGTGTCTTGGTTTAGGTCTTTTCGACTAAAATGTTTAAAAATGTGTGTTTCAATAAGGCAATATCATTGAAAAAACATATAAAAAACTTGTATGTTTATCTTTTTGTTGAAACAAGATTTTGTATTTTTGACATTTTGGCGTTATCCTTTAATGGCGGCTTCAAAATTCAGCTCATAAATATAACCCCTACCCTTGATACCCGTTCCCACATGATATCAGAAGCTGACAAATACTTATCATAAAATGATTCTTGAGAAGCGATCCAGAAAATCTGAAAGACATAGGCCCGTTCACAGCGTTTTCCATCTTCTTCTTTCGGGATACACATTTAAACTTGGAATGGTCAAATTAGAACTGCTGATGCACACAACATGTCTTTTTAAAATAAGTGAACAACTGCAATGGAATTTAGTTTAAAGGTGAAGCATATCTTTACAATTCCTTGCATATCGATTTAAACATATGCTTTTCAATTATTAAATTTGCTGCTTCCCCCAGAGGCGCGCTTTTTTGTGACACATTGTGTATGGAAGATTTCATGAGTACAATGATGCCAAAGTCGTACCATAATACCTAAAAGGGAAAAATATCTAAAGCCTGTAAGGGTTTAGTTTTTACTAGAGCTCCTAACTACCGAGAAAGATCTAGGAGTACCTTCCCCTGGGACTTTTTTACAAGTGATCCGTTACATAATTACGTTGTTTTCATACCCTCTTTATGCAACAAAGAAAATGCAGGTATGACGGTTGATTCATCCAAGTAGAATATAGTGTAAGCGTACTTCAGGTGGACTTTTTTATTAAAAAGAGCTGACGTAAAATCAACCGCTTATAAACGTTCATAGGATAAGTCCTGATAACATATTAACAAGTGGCTTAGGCAGCATTGTGGTTCGAAAGGGGGTCAAAAGCCCCTTAAGGGAAAGGGAAAGGTCGTTCTGCTCGAAGGATAAATAAAAGGATTTGCATGAATATTTCAACAAAATTTCCCGATTTTTTCCCTTGTTTTTCCAAGGAGGCACCGCCCATACCCCCCCCTATTCCCTAGTTACCATAAAAGGAATTTATTATTAAGTTCTTTAAATTCGACCCAACTCATTGATATTTCAAAAGGGTCAAATTGAACAAGATGGCATCAATTTTGTTTTTCCCTATTTTCTAATCCGGAAAATTTGGCAAATGATTGTATTGCTCTCGATCACCTCAGATCAATTAATCCATAATAGTATTAGAATCGTAATTAAAAAGACCTTGTTTTGTTAGGCCCATAACTCCGACGGCATCAAAAATTCCCTCGGATTGTTAGGCTATGAGGCCCAAGAGAAAAAGATGCTCGAATAAGGAACAAAGGTGGCGCACCCCTATGAATTACATCATTCTTTCGAAAGACTTTTTCTCTAAATAATAGAAAAACCCAAACCAGTTTCTACACGTTGTTCTCACGTCTAGTATTTGCACATTTTCTCATTTCCTAGAAATTAATTAAATCTCACTATTTTTTTTTTGCCCTGAATCTCAATGCCAACATATCATTGACTCCAGCAAAAAACGGGGCTATTGATAATTAAATCTGCTCGTTATGCATAAACAACGTTTTCATCTGGACCTTCCAGAGCCGTTGTTTTTATCCATGCCGCTGAACAGTTCAGTGTTTACCATCCACCCCCCAATTTATCTTTCTGATGTGAACACACATTACCTGTCCTCGTTCTCCGAATAAATGCATTAGAGGTTTCTACTGGTGTGTTCAATTAACTTTGACCCTATATTTCAATCATTTATATTCGAAGACCCGAAAGGGAACGAAAGTGAACATAATACATGGGAGCAAATTTATTTGGCAAAATGGCTACCATCACCTTTGTGCAAAACCAAACCCGTAAACACATTTCTATTTAATTTACTGCGTTATTAGCAGAAGTCGAAAATCATTCACCTATATGAAATGCAAGTATTCGATGCCAAACTTTTAAAATGGAATAGAAAAGATGTCCTATATAAACATGATTAGATTATGGGTTTGTTCGTCCCCAAGGTGGTACGGTTCCCGTCTTACCAAGCAACAATTCGTTCATGATTTTTGTTCATCTTCGTGGTGATAACATCATCTGAAGAATCTGAAGTCCATTGTCCTATGCATAACGGACGAATTTACTTATCAATAGCATTTAATTCATTTTTAAAGAAAATGTGCACAACTTGACGTGAGAACACCCGTAGAACTGATTTTTATAATTTTAAATCTATAAATTTATTTAGGAAAAATTATGTACTAAGTTCCAGGGGCGCGTCACCTTTGTAAACGCTATGAGATCTGCCCGCTAGCCTATTTGTACTGGGTTTGAAAATCAACACCACCCCACCAAACCTGCAGCACCACCAGCACCAGAACCACCATCACGCAATTTCGTGCGTTGTTGTTTGCTGTGTTTGCATGTTGGACAAGAACAAATTACGACATGATGGGACTTAACCTAAAACTAATTGAACAGATTAAATTTCTTCAGAATTGATTAAAAAAAAAAGCATATACAGAAAAAGACAACAAACAAAGTTTACCAAATTTAAAGATGTTGAAATCTTTTTAAAAAACGTTTTTTGTTAAGGATATGGTTTATACGGGTGTATGACTATAGACATTGTCAAAACGCGTTTTGAAAAGTATATCAGCTTGTTATCATTATAGTAAATCGCTAGAGGGCAATAAAGTTTCAAGGTCACAATCGGGTAAAATTTCGGTTAGTTATAAAAACGGCGTCAAATTTTTCATCTAATCGTACAGAAGCCGATAATAAACTGTTGTCCCTTTAGTTTTTTTTTAAATTGCAAATAGAACTGCAAATGTGACGGGATATATGGTCTCTGTGAGGTCGCTAACCATAACTTCTTTTATATTGAACTCTTAAACAAGGAAGCTATATGTCATTTTTATTAGTGTGATCAACTGAACAATTTAGCATCGGTTCCAACAAAATGTGCCTTTTGTACTATATAGATGATGCCTATTATTCTGTCTACTATGTATGTCTACAATCTATATCTGAGAGTGAATGACGCAAGGTGTGGTGTAATCAGTTCCAATCTGTGCATACTAGTAGTAATTCCTGGGGGTAGGACTTAATTTAGTGTTTGACTATTGCGCATAATACAGATGTCAACGTGCCCCAGTCATGCGAAGCCTAAATGAAATATGGTTGTTTTTATAATGGCCTATTTTATACCATCGGTTGTAAATCATGATTGTTTTAGATCAACCATCTGGATTGCTAACCTAAAGAATTCCATTTCACATAGATGGCAATACTAATTAAAATTATATCAATCATTTATTCTTATACTCATTTATTAGAAAATATATTTATTCTATGTATGGAAAACATTTTTGGTTACTCAGCTATTCTGGGAAACACAATAACTTTGCTTAATGTGTAGGGTAAATTTTATATTTCTCATTCTGCATTTGTCTTTGAGGAGAGAGGACTTAGGCCCTTACGAAACAGTGCTGTAAGACATAATGTAGTATTATTTGCGGTGATCGTCAGGTTGGTAGTCATTTTCCGAAAGGGACGTAAGAGATCTCTCTCTCTCTCTCTCTACCATGTTAAACCATGTAAAGTTATCAATTTGAAAGCTCTCGAGGGCGCGCTATTTCCCAAATGTGCCAGTGTCTCGGGTTGGTACATTTTGTGACCCCCGTTTTCTGCTCCCAGTTTGAATTCACACGCCTTGACGGAATAAAGTACAGTATCCCCTGCACTTTATTCCCGTCAAGGCTGCTGAATTCAACTGGGAGCAGACAAAGTGGGGTCACAAAATGTACGCAACCCCAGTGTCTCTTTCAAATATGGATTTACTTAATAATACAGATTTAATAATGGATACATGATTTGTATACTATACAACAACTTTAATACACACACACAATAAACATACCACCTAAATTGTTGCCCCAATAAAAGCTATTGTGGGAGTTGAGGTGTCTCAATATAGCCTAAATATTAGTGTCAATAGTTCCCCCCCCCCCCATCACTATGCCCTCCATCATTTCAAGTTTCATCACGTACCATGCTATGTAGTATAATGCTTGACCTGTTGCAGCATTACAGTCAAGGAAAACACAAGCGATTTGTAATGTCACGAAATGCATTAGCTACGCTATAACAATATTCAAAACTATATGAATACAATAATGTTTGTCAAAGCAAATTATATGATTGACTCATTACAATGATCACATCTGTTTGCCTCACAGGCATCGCCAGCATATGGTTCTAGTTACTTGGCTAGTGTACAGCTATACAGGTGACGTACCAGTTGACCTTTTGCATATCTCTTTAGGCTTTGTGATATTAACAGTGGGGGTAAGAACTAGATTTGACAAGGAATGGTTCATAAGACTTAAAATTTGAGTTTCTTTTCTTTCAAAATAATAAAAAACTTAAAAAAAGCAAAAAATAAAAACATTGTTTTGTTAAAATTTATAGCCTAGTAGCCCCAAGCCTCGCAGAAATTGATCTGAAGGTCCTCAATTATTATAGTTGGAATGTAAATTTGTGGTTTATCCTTCATCTGGTTTTTATTATCAAGCAGCCCGGTGTGGCAGAGATTAGTCCTCCGGACTCAAATTCCGCCTACAACGGTGAAGAATAGAGCATTCGATTCAGTTGACTCTCACGCAACATTAGTTTCACGCTTTATTTCGTTGTCGCGATGTCGTTTATATAAAGTTGGAATATTTTTTTTCATACCCTAATCTTAAACGTATTTCTTTTGATCGCCTCAGTAATCCTATTCGAATAGGTAAATGATTACATAATGAGTTCCCACTACCACAGGTGAATGAATCCCGCACACCACAAAAAATTTGAATTAATAACAATTGCCTTTTGGTGGGAGCTACAAAATGCCCTACTTCTGTTGTTTGTTCCTTTTTCCCTGCTCCAAGCCTGTATGGGCTTTTTTCAGAGTGGATATTACCGTAACCACAGAAACTGACACAGAATTTCCCTAGCTATTGCGTCGTTCACGGCATGGTCAATAACGACCGAAGAATGCTGTGCACTCCGACGGGAAGGGTACAACAAGCCACAGTCGCGCTATATTTCCTCTGGATACGGTCTGCAAAATCCTCAGACATCATCGAAAGGTGGGTCATTAGAGGGCACGAAAATCTACAGGAGTACCACGATTGACTACCAGACGATATTAATCGCCGACTGCTAATCTGTTCCTTACAGTCATCCGGCAATGTCAACGAGCCGTAAATCGTGATTTGTGCTTATATACGTGAACAATGTCTGGATATCCCATGAAAGTCTCGACAGAAGCGTATTTCCATTGGGTTCCCGACTTTAACGGACGGAATTGGGACAGCCGGGTATCACCCTACTCTTTTCGACGCTGACTGTGATGTGCATGTCCCACTGAACCATGGGGAGAGCGAATTCCCAATTTCATCAAATAGCTCTTGTACAGATAAATCCAGAATTTAGACCCGATTAAATCCCTGAAAGTAGTCCCGATGACCTTTTAGCACATGGCTATACCCTAACCATTGGGCCACGCGCTCTCTCCATGTCTACTACGTCTTGTCGTTTTGTGTAGAATACCTATGGAACACGTTTCCCGCCAAACTGTAAATCAGAAATGCTTCACATGGTTATCGATCAAGACGAATGACCAACCGTTCACCACAAATTTGATTGCCTTCGCATGGCTAGGGAGCACAGAAGACTACAGCCCAGACACTGGCGAAATGTTGTGTTTAGGGACAAGAGCCGCTATACAATCCGTGACCACAAGATTGAAGACAAAGGATTCGTCGATTACTGTGAGAACCTCCAAGATGACTGTATTCAGTAATTCGTATTCAAGATAGTGGCGGCTCAGTGATGGCGTGGGCCGGTGTGTCTGGAGATATGTCCCTGTAGCTCCATAGTCCGGAGACACTAAGTTCTGGTTTCAATAGTCCGGGGAATGTGCAAAGCTAGTAACT
>JAMKCH010019533.1:0-22959 GCA_023653785.1 Ophioderma brevispina
TTCTGAATGTTGCACTTTTTGGCATACTCTGTGGTTTGCAAGATTTTACCAAAACAATTCCACTCAACTACCTATAATGACACAGAAGGTCATACACAACATACACTGTTATCTAAATCGGTCCTTCATTTTCAAGTTAAAATCAGTATCTTTAAACGAACTTAACACAATATAACCAAAACACTGGCCGATGAGTTTCACAACGGTGTGGTGTGACATTGACCTTGCCTACAAATTTCCCCTGTTTGGTTCATGTTTTTGTTACGATTTTTTCACATTTCTTTTTGGATATTGTTTGGATATTGCTTTTGGATATTTCCTATTAATGACAAAACTGAAAAGAGAATTTTTTAAACAAGGGCGTTTTTTTTTTTCTTTTTTGAAAAATTAAACTGAGTTGGTAAAAGGCAAAGTATTGCTCATTAAGGAAATTGATCAAAAAGATTTTTTTCAAACCATTACTTACAAAGATTTCTCTGCAAAAAGGTGTATTCGAAGCAATGATTTAACAAGGATTCTATTCACAAACAGTAACTTAAATTGACAGGAGGCGATACGAATGTTTCTAAAATTGCACTGGATCGGTTGTAGACCACCTACCGAGAACATTTCTAAGGTTTATCGGACAAACAAGTGCAAAAGAAAACCACAAACATTGTTTTGAACTTGCCTTTTATTATAAACGTCCCTATAGAAAACCGCGCTTTGAATTTCTGTCGTGCACGACAGAAAATACTAAATCATCATCTTATTACATAAGGATGGCGTATTCAGCTTATTCACTTCAGGTGTGATCTAATACATTGGTAAGCATTCCAATTATGCAAAACACTTGGGTTCGAAAAAACTTGGGGCGCTGCTTTCTGGAAATGTCCTCATGTCACTTTAACAAAGAGATACGGTTACAAACGATGGATTAAGAAAGAAATCTCTTTACAAGCAATGACTTTAAGAAAGTGACCATTTTACAAACAATTATAAAATATCTTTGCAAACAGTTACGTAACAAGGAGACCCCATTGCAAACATCGACTTATTGGGGCGATCTCATTGCAAGCGATGACTTTACCGAGATATCCCTTTGCAATTAATAACTTAGTAAAGGCACTTAAACATTACAATGGCTTACATGTAAAAAGTTACATGTAAGTCACTTTAATGTTATTTAATGTACAATGACTTCAAAGTAACAAAGATATACCTTTGCAACAGTGATATGGAAGCCTCTTTGCAACAATGGTTTAACAAGGAAATATCTTGCAAATAATGACAAACAAAATAATCTCTTTGCTAACAATGGCTCGACAGAGCGATATTTTGTAAACAATGTCTTATAAAGGAAATCCTTTGCAAACAATGTCTTAACCAGGTGGTCTCTATGCAACAATGAGTTTAACGAGACATCAAGGCAAAATAATGGCTAAACAAGGAGATCCCTGCAAACGATGTCTTATAACCAGGTGATGTGCAACAAACAATGAGTAGTCAAAAACTGCCGTAGCATGGCGATCTCTTTGAAAACAAAACTGAGGCGACTTAATAAGGAGATTCCTTTGCAAGCAACGACTGAACCAGGTAGTCTCAACGCAAACAGTGATTTTAACAATGGCTTGACAATGGGATCGATTTGCAAACAATGACTTAACAAGGTAGTCTCTATGCAAACAATGATTTTAACAATGGCTTAATGATGGGATCGATTTGCAAACAATGACTTAACAAGGTAGTCTCTATGCAAACAGTGATTTTAACAATGGCTTGACAATGGGATCGATTTGCAAACAATGACTTAACAAGGTAGTCTCTATGCAAACAGTGATTTTAACAATGGCTTGACAATGGGATCGATTTGCAAACAATGACTTAACAAGGTAGCTCTTTACGCCAACAGTGATTTTAACAATGTCTTAACGATGGGCTCGCTTTGCAAAAAATGATGATTGTAACAACTACTTGGCGGATACTTTTCTTCCAATCTTGTGGCATTTCTTCACATATGATTCACGTGCATAAATCTCACGTCTTGTTCGTTTTATCATCAGATGTACTAGGAAATCACTTCTCTGCTTTATTGCACTTATACAAAGCTCTTGTCATTCCTCATCTGGGTTTACTGTGCTGTTTGTTTTTGGGCTCCATTTAATATTTCTTTTATTCAAGGCTTGAGAATTTCACAGGAAAATAACTCGTGTGCTAATGTACAGAAAAGGTCTTGGTCTGATCATGGTCATCGTGTTACTATCTTGATAGGTTGTCTGATTTTGGCCTTATGAAAGTTTATGACTTGTTAAGTTTCAAAAGCTGCAATTTTGCTTCCGGGGGGACTTCTTCAAGCGCATGGGTCCAACCTCGTTCATGGATTTCTTTCGTCGACGTGTTGTGAATGGCAATAGATTCTGCACTGCGTGCACTGACTAATTTCTTTTCTCAATTTCTGTATTTGTTGCCTTTCTTAGACTATGGGAAAGTATCCCTGTTGATATCCGTAATGCTGATTCTTTATAATCAATTTCAAGTCAGTATGTAA
The DNA here is from genome assembly GCA_023653785.1 of Ophioderma brevispina. Lineage (NCBI taxonomy): Eukaryota > Metazoa > Echinodermata > Ophiuroidea > Amphilepidida > Ophiodermatidae > Ophioderma > Ophioderma brevispina. Next base: position 2,528 of record JAMKCH010019533.1, read on the forward strand.
GCATCATTTTCTATTAACTGATGTTTATCCGCTTGCTTATTCATCTGCCAATGTATTTATGCTATATTTGTGTATGCATGTATATCTTTATTTGCACAGGAAAGAAATCCACATCATTGTGTTTTTTTTTGGGCTGTGTCGCCCATTTTTCTTCCTGGTTACATTTTGCCTCATGCTGTTTTAATGAGTAACTCAAATAAATCTTATTATATTCGACTTAACAAGGTAGTCTCTATGCAAAAAGTGATTTTAACAATGGCTTAACCATGGGATCGATTTGCAAACAATACTTAACACAAGGTGGTTATCTATGCAACATAATTTTAACATGCTGACCATGGGATGGATTTTGCCAAACAATGGCTTCACAATGTGGTCTCTAGCAAACATGCCTTTAAGAGAACTCTAGGAAAAACAATGCCTTAACAATGAGACCCATTTGCAAACAATACTTAACATTGTGGTCTCTACGCGACCATGAATTCCCCACAGAGATTCTGAGAAAACACTGGTTTAACAGGGTGATTCCTTTGCCAGCCAAAGATATCCAGGTGGTCTTTATGCACAAAAATACGTCACAGAGAGAGGTCTAGGCAAACTTAATAACTTACAGGGAATCCGTTACAAAACCATAACTTATAAAGTGATCTCTTTGCACACAGTAATCTAACAATAGATCACGTTGCAAAATGCTTACAACGAAATATCTTTGCAAAACAATTACTACCAAAAAGCTACATTTGCCAAGATGACTCACAAAAAAGAATTAAACAGAATCACACAAAACAATCTCTTTGCAAACATATAAAGAAATCTCGCCAAAAACTAAACAAAGGATCCTTACAAACCCAAGGACTAACCAAAGAATAACTAATAGAATTTGTCGACCAATGGGCATCGGTAGACTCTTAATTTCATTGAATTTTAATTATTTTAAAACCTTTACCAGTTAATAGCTACATCTTGTGGCAATTCCTGTAGTGATTTCAAATTGCAATACTAAAATACTCTTGAAACAGACATTAATATGGCCGTTGTAAAAGATATCGTCCACCCGGAGCCATAGTCTGCGCTCATAGACGACAACGCGAATAAAGCGTGAAAACAAATGTTACGTAGAGCCAACGACTATAGTGCACTATTGTCACCGTTCGTAGGTGGAATATGAGTCCAGTGGACCATATATCCTGCCACACCGGGACTAAACACAGGAACGTAGGCATGTATGAATCTGATTTCCCCCACCCCTAACTTCACCCTCGTAAATAAACCCCCCTCCCCAAAATGTATTAGATAGACCTAAGACATAGCGAGAAGAAAATATTGAACGTACAACTCAAATTTTGACTTCTCTATGGGTTATTGGTATGCAACTGAGCTCGTTTTCGGTTAAGAATTCAAAAAGTTGGTGGTCTGCCCAATAGATATCTATAGAAAAATGGCTATACAGGTTTAGAAGAAAAGATATCGCTATAAAATTTGGAGAAAACAGTGAAAAACAGCTACCTCTCAGCAAAAGGTTGGTTACTCAGCTCTGTATGTGGAGCGGATTCGCGTGCGTGTGTGCATTTGGTTCACTCACTTCACTCACTCATCGGTGCCATCCTCTGAGGGTGCGGAAGTAATTTGATGTGTTTCAGCCCCCAAAAAAAGTAACACCGATGTCTAAATACCCCCATAAGTCAAATTTACAACCAGTGGGTCACGCACAGAACATAAATGTATCAATAGTGTGTTTTCTTCTGTAAATGGCTAACTTTTGCCCCATTGCGAGAATTTTGCAAACACAATTACAATTAAAAGAAAATATCTCACTTAAATCTTGCAATATAGATGTGCCATCAGTGAAATGACGCATCTTACACGTTTTTGTTTTAAAACCGGGATTGTACCATACATGGGGTGAATATGGCTGTACCACCACCCAATTGGTCTGATTCAATCAAGCACTAAAACTAATAGTAGTTTCACTTGTAAATTTACAAAATCTCAGTTGGTCAGGGTGCATCAGATGATGTTAGATGAAGGAAAGATCATTCTTGAAAGAATTGAGGTGTAAAGGTGTGTACTTTTCCTTAATGCATGGTTGTGTATGGTAACCTTGTCTGTCTTTAGGTGCAACTTTTAAAAATGTGAACACATTTTCGTAAAATTTACACTGTGTTGTCGATATTGATCACATGGAGGAAGAAAGGTGTCCAAATTTGCAGAAAATAAATACTATTGATATCTATTGATGCTTTTGTACATAGACCAATGGTTTGTAAATTATGTTGGTATTTTATAGACATTCTGCGTACTTTTTTGGCGTAATTTTTTCAAGACACTGAGAAAAAACAAAATAAATGACATTAAAACAAAAAAAACGCACAACCACACAGACCAGCAGGGAAGTCACCGGGTGGGGGGAAGTGGCAGGGGGCAGCTGCACCGTGGGGAATCTGGCCCCCCTCTTTCCCCATGAAAGAAGCGTGAATTTTAATAGGACAATAGAATATTCTAACCAATTTTAATATTGCTTGCCCCCTGAGATATATTGTGCCCCTTTGCCCCTAAAAAAAGCTGGTTACGCCACTGACAGAATACATAGACACATATATACAAATTCGAAAATAATGTGAGGAATAATTATTCAAATTACATTCTCGTGTAGGACAAGTTAGGATACACTTGAAAAATATAACTTATTACAAAAAAACAATCAAGCGTTCTTCACTGCACATTTCTATTTTTAGTATTGCCATAATAATACCAAAACCTAAATGAGTTTATTTACATGGTTTCATAAATACGATAAAAGGTTAGATTTATGCTGGAAAAAATTAAAGCGGCATTGGGGACATTTCACAAAATGTGAAAATTTATTCCATTTGCTTGCAAATGATATAGTCTAAGACACCCCAATTGGAAGAACACAGATATATTTTACACATTAAAATAAACATACCCAAAAACAGATGGGGCATGATAAGAGGCTAAAAGAAAGACAGGTAATTTGTAGGCTGACATTTATTATAAAAACTCTTGAGGCCCAACACTATTTTTCAAATGTGTCAGTGTCTCTTAAAGGGGACACTAGATTTTTTAGGATACAATTTCTCTGATGATTACAAATAAAAACAGATAAACTTTGCGCTTTATTTGTTGTAGAACATCTACCGAGGACGTTTCAATGGTTTAAAGGTAGCGATTTTATAGCGCCTTAATGTCAAGCGCTTTACATTTATTTATTCCACTGACACAAGAATATATCACATTTGCACCATTGTAAATCCCAGAATTGTAAGGATCTTATAGCAAAGAAAATGTCGGTATGTTTAATAAGTGTAACAAGTATAAAAGAGTTACAAATTCTAACTCACCAAAATCAGCTTCGCAAAAGAGAGCTTGTGGATGTTTTGGCGTCCGTCGGAACTGCGCGAAAGGACTGGCAAGCAAAAAACTAATTACGAAAAAGCTGCAAAAATACAGCAAAAAACGGGGCTGCTGCCCAATAAGACGACAAGGACATCTTTTTCGTCTCACAATGATGTCGTGTTTTATAATGTATTTTGTTGTTATTTTCAGAAGGATGATTCCCACAATGCAAAGTGCAGTGTATTCTGGCCTATAATGCTAATGGTACATTAGTGGTCTTCGTATCTTCACGCGATTTCGTTTGGCGTAAGTAATTATCGATAAAGCCCAGGAGTAAACTGTAAGGAATAACACGTCGCCAGACAACACGCAATGAATAGAAACTCAGGTCGGGACGTGGAGTCTTTAGTTGTAGCTTTGTGTTCACCGCCTTTACGAGATGGGTGGTATAGGGATAACAACGGCTGTACATTTTTAAAATACAAACGTGATGCGTATGTACAATTGCAGTTGTGACCCATCGATCTCCAACGTGACGATACAAATAATGACTTATTAAGCCGAACAGTCAGTCATTTGCCTGACTGACACGCCCTATGTTCTTCCCCAATATTGCGGGGTTTTCGCACTCTTTAAATAATTTGTGTGAACTTAAACGTTTTAGCGGTTAACTGCAATATATAACTTGATACAAACTTGAAGGGGGAAAAGAGAGAAAAACCGATTTTGGTAAAATTCGACCTTCCTTTGAACATGACAGATGCCTGATCATCAGCCTCAACCCCACACTCTATCTATCAAACAGAGATTTTTTGTATTGAAAAGTTTGTTTTTGTTTTCATCCGTCATCTGCAACATTTGGCAGATCTCTTTCTTATTAGTACATGCTAAAGTAATATAAGTAATCTATGAGCCGTCATAATGCACACTATGCCGCTCCCGTTAAAATGGAATGTTATCTGATTCGATTTAATTTATTGAATTAAGGTATGTTTGCGAAGTCCTTTCAGTTGATACAGAGAAAATGTTATGGGAAAATGAAATTCTTTGAAGAGCAACATTGCAGCTTTTGTTTAAGAACTTACCCTGCAAAAAATATATTAAACAATTAAACATAATCTACCGTTGGTAATTGCAGAACAGTTTTGTGACAAATTGTTGGGCAATTATGCATTAGATGATAAATCTCTGAAATTTGGCACAGAGTTATGGGGCACGTCCCAAGAGATGTTTGGCTATTGGGGCATCGCAGATTTCTCTTGTTTCATAGTGATGGAGCAATGAAAGGTTACAAAGGGAGAAACCTAATATTGCTTTAAACATTGTTGTTAATTCACGTGGCGACTTGAATGCAATAGGCATCCCAATTAAGATCTTGTTGAAAAGTATACCAACGTCTTCTTCTGGATAGTTTGTTCAAGTACGACCTATTATTTTGGAGTTATGATCAATGGAGAAAGTAGCCAAAAAGGTGCATTTCAAATTGTACAAGGTCAAAAGGTTTAAATACTCACACTTTGGTAAAAAACGAGGCCAATTGTTAATTTAGATGAGACAATGGAAATAAATAAGAAATAGTTCTCACCATCTGCTATGTTTATTTATCAATGAAGTCCAATGCATATCGGGTGGCTAATGGCCTTCTATATCCTACCTCGAAAAAAAACCAGAATATGTCATGTAGTCAAAGTTATTTTTTATTTTAATTATTTTACCAATATGAATAGTTTAGATGGAGACACTTCTTAACAAAATGGGAGCAACTTTATTTTTGTTACCCCATATCCAGAAATTGGACTTTTGACTATTTTCAGCATTTTGACTACGTAATAGGTCGCTTGTAAGGGCACATGTGGTGCAGTGGATCAGCGCTCGGCTCATAAGCATAAGGTTGTGGGTTCGAGCCCCGCTGTCGCCAATGTGTTGTGCACTTGGGCAAGGCACTTTACCTCGTGGCCTCTCTCACCCAGGAGTATAAATGGGTACCGGCATATGCTGGGAATGCAAAAAAGACTCGCTGTGAGGAGGAGTGGCGAAACCCCGGCCCGTCCCCCACAGCAACATTATATGAGGGAGTCTGGCCCAAACGCCATAGACAGATGGTGGGCACTCCGCCTGCGGGCGGCCCCATTTGCATTTTGGGCGGGGGTCGCCTGTGGCTACCCGCTCTCTATTACGAGTGGGTTTTGACCTACTTTTCAAATCGCAGTGTTGCAGGAGAAAATATTTCGTGCGATTATATACTTCTAAATTCACATGTGTGATTTTTTTTTTTTTTAATGTTTTTTGAATATGTACATGTACTCAATAAGATAGGCACAGCGAAACCTGAACGTACATTTTACAAAAAGATATTTAAAAAAGCAAAAAACACCATTTCTAAAACATTTAAAAAAAAAAAAAAAGGTTCTGAGGAAAATTTTGACAGTGATTTGCTGGTAACAGCGTCTTTAAATCGTTATGAGGCATTGAATGAACGAGGCTTAAACGGTTGGGCACCACCATGTACTAAGGTCGTGGGCGCGGCGCGATATCAATAAATAGTAAATAAACATCCTTTAAAAAGGAAAGGGCTTGTCAAGAGCAAATGTATGTGAAGGTATAGTTAAGATTATTATTGCTTTGTTTGTAATGTGCTTGAGCATGAGGCATTGAATGAACGGATGATTAAACCCTTTGGCACCACATGAGCAAGCCGTGGGCGATTATCATAATTATAAATAAAATCCTTTAAAAGAAAGGGCGGGTCAAGAGGCCTTCCATGTAATTTGTATGTCATTAGGAAGAGATATATTGCTTATTTGTCATGCTGAGTCAAGGTTCAGATGATATCAAAAATTATCTTTCGTTAAAATATTATTAATTCTTTTACCTATGGTAAGTCAGGGGATGAGACTGTGGATAACGAAATGCCCATTTAAGAATGTTTTCATTTGATGTTATAAACAATAAAAACGTTTTCCAAATCTTTCACTATCCAAAGGGATGATTTAATTGCTTTTAGGTAAGTGAGGCCTCGAGGAAAAATGAATGGATGGATTTGAGGATCAGCCCCTTTATTAAGTTTTGTGCTATACGACATTTACGCAAATTAAACGCTAGATGACTTTGATTTGTTTGGATTAACCTGAAATCGTGATAATAAACCTCGGCTGTTGTTTTCTACATGCCATGTCAAACAATCAGGTCATTAGGTCAAGGGGCTTCAAAAAGCAATAGTAGGAAAGACAGATTCATGTAGTAGTATACAATGTAGGCATTTCCGTGGGGGTGACATTTTACCTGATGGAATGTGATATTTACGAGTAAAATACGGTTGTAATGATATGTAATATGTCATGACGTAACGATGTTCGAAGTTTGTATATGAATGAATGGAGCCGTAATGGCTGTGGGTGAACATTTTAAATTTTGAGAAATTTAAGTCTTTGGGGGGACAGAGGTAAAATTTAAGAAAATAATATGAAGTCATGGGTGACAATGTTGCCCTGAACGTGGGAGGCTTTACATTTTTTAAAAGGGCTTTAAAATAATATTTAAAACAACCAATGCTGCGATCACGTTGGTAACGTGTGCCGAATCATATAACATACTTTACGTCAGTCGGCATACAAAATATCAGGAATTGACTTCTTCTAGTTCTGCTGTTGAGTCTGCAGTGGTCAAACCTTGTGGTGGGTAAGTACAGCGTTGATTGTTTTCCCGAATAACGTGTAGTATGTGTAGTTGATTTGTCGCATTTTTTCTACAAAAATCGTAGTAAATGTAATAGGGAGAGATAGAACCACCTATTTACTCTGCGTTCATGTATACTTCGGCTAAGTGTTATGTGTCCAAAAAATCACATAGGTCAATGTGCAACAACTCCCACAAAATGTGTCTTACTAATCCCTTCCCATACCTTTACATGGCTATTTCCCCTTGACACGCCTTTCCTTTTTAACGGAATGTTTTTTAGGTCCGTTCATAAACTATAATATTTGAATCCTTATAACCAGACAACAATTTGGTATACTTTTAGTATACTTTTAAAACACGATAATGGGAGCAATTTGAATTCGTTCCACTCCACGCAAAACTTTCATTACCCCCTTACAGTGAAACAATAGAAATCTGGGATGCCCCTATAGCCAAACATCTTTATTTGAAACTGGCTGCAAAGTCAGTGTTATCATACAAAGCTGTTCGATGGGCTTGTAAAGAAAATCCGCAACATGATAATACACAACACCCGCTATATCATACCGTTAGAGCATAAAGCTAATGACTGTTGGACATTAAGCATTTATGACATACGACATATCTATGTCAAGCTGGAAGACTCAGGGTTAGGATTAGGTATAGGGTCGTCGTTAAGAGTTAATCGTAAGGATAGGGATAAGGCCGGGGGTAAGGTCGGAGTAGGGTTATTTAAAGTCCAGTTTGGGATTGTCTTCCAAAAGCACCAACTACCAAATGTTTGTAGCAAATCTTAAGTTTGTGTTCCCTCTTGCATTTGATCCGTTCGTAACCAATTTCAAACTATACATTTTACGTGTCATTTCCCCGGGTCATTTTGACAACGTTGTAAAGAACCATATGCCTCCAGTGGATAACAATTACGACAATATTCGGCCTGGTAGGCAGGTAGTAATTGGCCTAATTGGTCGTACTGAGAATACATTTAAAGAGGCGATATCTTATTTGATGTAAATATATTTGAAGCATGTCAGGTTTAAGTTAAGACATTATACAGAAGCTTCCGAGCGGATGGTGGCGTTTTATTTTTACATTTTCCAGATATGATCGTGCTAGTTTTAAGCTTTTTTTAGTCACGGTCATTGTAAATCATAACATATTATTTTAATCTATTGCGTTATGATTAAAATACAATTCATGCAGTGTGACTTAATTACTTTTAGATTAAGAAATTAAATGAATGCTTAAATTTGTCACACGTAAGACCTACTGGTTGGTCCGTGTACGTGACCGGATAGGCTTAATCGTTTTTCGTTTTACATTTTCATTTTTATGGAATCGAAACATTATTCACTTTCCTTTTGTTTAACATAATTTTCGTCTTATCAAGTCTTTTTTGTAACACGGTTTAAGACGGTGGTAGTTACCCCCTCGGGAATTGAGTATATTCATGATAATGCTTATGATTTGGTACCAGTGGATAGCTTGACCCTCCTCTTTGCAGTGATACCAAAATAAATACAGCATATCTAGTAGTATGGCGCCAAAATGACGTCATAAAGTCCGCGATTTTCACAAACACAGTGTATTGTAGACGAAATTTTGCACCAAAAGGTAGGAATATTGGAATTTCATGAGGTTTTCGGCTCTAAATGATGGCAAACGACTAGTTTTATGTAAACATAAGGTTTTAGAATAATACTGTAGAAGCACTCCACAAGTCATTGGTAATGGCTTGTGGTGGTGTCAGGATTTATTCAACTGAGTAAGCTGATCCGGGGCCGCGTGTATCCATGATACGGACGCTCCTAACATGGCCCTCCCGGTAAGACGAGGGTTAACACTTAACTGCATAAGGGGGGGACCCTAGGGACCCATTTTTTGTTTTTCGACCGGCGTTTTTTAATGCTGCAATATATTTGGTTTATATTTTTTGTATTTGTCTAACTTTTAGTTGCGCTTGCATTGGTGAAAAAAATTCAAATCCATCGCGTCGTTTTTGCGTTAATTAGCATGGGTCCCTAGGAGCCCCCCCCCTTATGCACTAACGGAAGTGCCCCTTGACAAAAAAATTAAAAATCTTAATAAAGCTACTGTGATTCTGATTTCATAATGCTACCACCTATGTGGACATTAACACAAAGTAAATAATTAATCAAAACATTCTTGGGAAGTATAGTAGGCTTGGTGTATAAATTTATCTAAACGTATAGCGGTTTCCGTATCTCCTTATCCCCCGATTCTCCCCTGTCCACTCTTACCCACACACCCCATTCATTACGCCTACCTCCCCTCTCACTCTTGACCTCTTGTAGGACCCTATGGTACAATATACAAGTCAACCTAGGAAAATATAAAATGCACAAGACATTCCTATTTGTGCTTAATATGTTAACTATAGTTCATTCCTTCACCAATTAAGCAATCAGCACAAGGTCTAGGTGAATCAGTGCCGCAGAAATGCAGAGCGAAAGAGAAACGAATTGGTGTCTTGTTCGCACATTTTGACGCAAAATTAAACTCAATGTTTGCCCCTAATTTTCCTACTGAACAATTGTTTCAGTTTTTAGTCTTAATGTGATGTTTTTGAATCCTTCTAAAATGGGGTGGATTTCATCTAAAAGTCCCTTGGGAAGTGAGTTATATAATGAATGGGTCCCTAGGAGCCCCCCTATTCACTAACGGAAGTGCAACCCCCTTATGCAGTTAAGTGTTAATAAAAAAATAGGCTACCATAACTGTAAATTATAGAAAAGTGTTTTCTTTTCCTAATAACGTAGAATAGAAAAGGGAGTTTAGGGTCTTTTGGTAATGGATTTTGGTACTCATATTGGTACTGATTATCTATGGAAAAGGAGACCGTCGCCATCAATAGGTACCAAAATCAAGTTCCTGGACATTTGATACCACCAATAGGTAGAGCCATGTTGCACCTCCGCCCCCCCCCCCCACCACTCACTTCAGATTGTTCTCTTCCTATTTTCCCGGAAGGTGCTTCTTTTTGGCGTGAAAATAGCGTCAAAACAAGACAATTATCATGAAATCATTTGGCACCAGCAAAGGGGTTTGGAAGGACACCACTCCGTTAGACGAGTGTTAATATTTGCATAATGAAAAAGTGGGACTCTAAACAAAAGGACCAATTTTTGTTTCTATTAACTATAATTTTTTTTTTCTAAACTAGATGAGAAGAAAATTATCATGAATTCGCCAAGCAAGTCGTGTTCTTTTGATCCCATCCCCAGATGGGCTTACAAAAGAATGCTTATATCCCATTATACCAGTTCTTACTCGTTTAATTAATCAACATTTCTCTGCATTCGGGACATGTCTCTGCTAACTTGAAATGGCTCATGTTAAACAACTTTTGAAAACAGGTCTTAATGTTAGATATTAAAGACCTATCGTCCGTTTCAAACTTTGCCCGGACATTTCAAAACTCATCGAAAAGTCTCTTCATCATATCAGAATGCTGACAATTTAACGTGAATGCTCCAATCAGATCCAGAAAGAACCACAGCATCGAGTCTGCTCTACTACGTATTCAAGTTGACATCTTACGTTCCTTTGATGATGGCAAATGTGTACTTTTACATTTGGCTGCACTTATACGTTTTTGATGCTCTGCATGCGCTCAAAAGTCCTTCTGAAATACTTACTTTTATTGGTTTAAATGGTACTCAACTGTCCGGACAAAATCCTCCTTATTGGCAGATCCCGCGTGTTGTGATTGGCAATCAATGGCACAGTCAGTTGTTTTGGACTTTGGCCTCCCACAGGGGATCTGTTCTAGGCGACAGTGGTTTACCCTTTACACATACCCATTGGACACATCGTCAAATGTTATCATTTGTATGCTGATAATACCCAGATTTTTACATCATTTTTAACGATCCGATTCATCATATACCCTCCACGTATTGCAGTCTGCATTGATGATTTAGTTATGGATTCTGGTTTTTATCCCGCTTTGATCTCCTGCAAATACATGTTATATGGTGTTCCACAAAATCGCTTCACCGATTGTCAAGTTTTCAGAACATTCTGCTGGTCTCTTAATAGCACTAACTAACACATCCCAGAACACCCCGGTAACAACTGTGCTTATTGTTTTACTTGGTCGCCAATTGAGCAACGTATCTATAATCTCAAGATCGAACTTCGCCATGTTGTTTTCATATAGGGAGGCTTGCCATGTTGACCAGGAGTCGCCAATGTTTGAATGTGTAAACCTATTCCGGTAACCCCTTCCCATCGTGGCTCTCTCTTGCCTCGGCGTTTATTTTTCAAACGGCTGACAGATGATTTAGTTCATTGAGATTGCAAATAAACGTGTTGTAAACATAAACTAACATAGCTAAAATAGTTGTAAACGTAGTAATTCGTATTGAATCCGGTTTTACAAAGAGTAAATACGGTAAATTGAGGGTACGTTTTCTAGGTTACGCGTTGTTCCTCCATGTTTCGGGCTTATTACCCATGGTTCTTCGAGTTTGACCGTTGTGCTAGTTCCTATGTAAAATTATTTAGTTCTTGGTGAAAAACAGAACAATAAGAAGGCCTACTGAAAAACATTCAAGATTGATTTTATACTAGGTATTTTAATTCATTAAAATACTTTATATCACCAACTGGTTCTGTTTTGACGCAAATATTCGTGACCTTTTTGTTCTCGCGTTACATCGTGATCACCCCCCGCGTGTGGCGAGTTTGACATCTTTGATATTTATTTCTAAATTATTTTTTTTTGGAAACAAAAAAAAAATAAGAGGATAATATACCTCCTATATCAGTTGAACAATACGTTTAACACTATTGTTTGTAATTCATTAGTAGCATCATGATCAGTAACGTATTTTTGGAAGAAATCATTGGTGACCTTCCGCCTGACTATTTATGGAATACAAGAACTGACTGGGCACTCGCTTCCTTGGTATATGTTTTGTACCTGCATGCACAAGAAAGGGTGTGGAGGTCGAATGACAGGACGAAAAATTTTAGGCCTAAAATGTAAATAGATTAGCTATAGCTCGAAGAAGAAAGCGGTCGGTTTATAACCTGCAGTGGCATGGATATTGTAAAAGGCGGATGGCCCGATTTAAGTAATTTTGCTTCGAATATGAATTCACCACGTGGGGGGGGGGGGAATTAGTCTTCAACACAACATGACCATACGGGGATGGCCACAGACATCGGTCCCATTTTCAACCTTCTGGTATATCAACGACCCCTTTGTTCATGCCAAATTTTGGTTATTGAAATGGGTCGGGTGTTTTTTTTTTCAAAATTTTCTCATGGCCGATTTAAGTATATAAAGATTTAATTTGATAGAATTGCCCTCAGTGTGTTCTCAAAACCACAAATGACCATACTGGGTGGTGGCCACAGACATCGGCCCCATTTTCCGCCTTCTGGTATATCAATTTTTCATGTCAATTTTGGTATAGCAATGGTGGGTTTTTGTTTCAAACAGGTTTCTCGTAGAATTTGTTGGCTCAGATTAGTCAAATTTCTCAATCGGAAGCCAAAATTTTCTAAAAAAAATTGTTGGGAATTAGTCAAAATTCCTCAATCCGAAGCCAGAAATTGTCCAAATTTGCTTAAAATGCCAACATTTAGGGAAAATATAAATGGCAAATTTTGGTTGCAATTGGACCAAAATTTGCATCGATGGTCACAGGTGATGGTTCCCTTTTATGGCAAAAACGGTTAGAAGCTATGGGGTCCTACTCCAGACTCTCCGGGAGGCACCGTCCCTTACCAAAACCAACCCCCCGGGGAATGCGTTACCCCCCACCCATCTGTAAAGTTTCGGCGCCCGTATGTCAATCCGTTTTGATGTGAGAGTATGGGAGAGCCAGAAAGAAACATTTGACCGTAGGTTTCGGCCCCAATAACGCGAGTTTACCAAAAAAAAATAATAAAAAAAAGTTGGGGGGGGGGGGGGCTTGAACCAGAGCTAATATTTGTGCAATCTTAGCCTGGAGATCCAATATGCAAAATCCAATAACGTTGAATGTCGAGGGAGGGCCTTTGTCTAGTAGTGTAATCATGAAGGTAATAACCCGGATAATTACACAAACAGAGGCTTTCAAGTTAATTCTTTTTGACACTTCATCAACATTTGAATCATACATAATCTTCAATTTTGTAGTTTTTCATGTTTTTTATTCTCTCTCTCCCCGAGTAGTAATTCATGGGCCGCGTAACAGGGAGGGGGCTTGGGGCTGGGGCACCCCAATTTTTTTTTGGGGGGGGGGGGGGTTCCAATCACTTGAGCCCCCCCCCCCCATAATCTTATCACTTTTAAACCAAAACATCAAATTCCAAAGCTTCCCTCCCCCAATGGCAGCACCGAATTCTCTCTTTGGGCGAAAAGTGAAAATCGGGGGAGGGGGGTGGAAGTGAAATTCTTGGGATAAAAAACTTTAAAGGTTGAGATGTTCATAAATTTTGGCCCGAAATCGCTGAACCTTTCCCAATTTGGTGATTTTTGCCCCAAAACAAACGCTGTTTTTTTTTTTGCCAAAAATCCGTCATTTTTCTCTCGGCCAAACTAGGGAGCAAGAAAAAAATAAAAAAGTAAAATTTTGTGGGGAAATCCCCCCTTTGCTGGTGCCGCCACTGCCTCCCGCACTCGGTGTTCAGTGTGGTCAAGCCCAAAACCGAACCCAAAATACCTTTTTTATAAATATCCGTTCTAAAGTTGGTCCCATTGGCGTAGTTAGCTGGATTTTGCTCCCAGACAGTGCGGTCCAGGGTGAGCATGTAATCCCCACCTCGCCAGACAGTTCCCCCCCACCTCCCTGCCAGAAAAAATAACGATCTTTGGCAAAAATCAGTGATTTGGGCCAAAAATCACAAAATTTTTGGCAAAACAAACAAGCATTGGGACCCACATTGTTAAAAATCTGCAAATTTGGGGTTCCCTCAAAAATTTACTTCTTCCTTCTGCCCCTCCCCCGCCCCCCCCCCCCCCGAAATTTACCACACCCCCTCACCGACCGTTAACCGCTTCAACGGCATGGTACCACCCCCCTCCTCAAAAGAATTATTTCGGCCTGCACTGCCAGTGGAACAATACGAACATGCATAATGGCGCCCAGGATGGAGCAAAGTTAGGCCTACACAGTGGCGGTGCCAGGTGAGCATGGGTGCGGGGGTGTGTCTAATTTCCGTTTTTCTTTTTCCACATTATCCCCCGGCCAGAACAGTCCACCCCCCCCCCCCCGCCAGAAAAATAATAGATCTTTGTGAAAATCAGTGATTTAGTGGGGCCAAAAACGCAATTTGGCTAAAATTGGTTAACAGTCTGCAAAATTTGAGTTTCCCAAAAAAAATGTAACTACTCCCCACCCCCCTACCCCGATCCCCCCCCCCCCCCCGAAAAAGAAGTCTGGCGTCCGCCACTGCCAGAGGAACAGATCGGAACATTGCAATCCACTGCAAGTCGGAAGCAAAGGTAGGCCTATACAGAATGCCACTCGAAGCTCTGCTCTGGAAGGAGCAAGAATTTGCACACATATTCCCTATGTTACAACTAATTTGTTTTGTTTCACGTGAATTTCAGTCTGTAAATATTCTTTGAAATTATTTTGTTCGTTTGAATTTTGCACACAGTGCACTAAAATGAATTTTTACCTCGCTCGATAGGAAACACGCCGTTGAAATGTGTTTAAGCCTAATATAGGGTCGGTGCTTTTAAAGCATATAAGGGGCATTCGGTGATAGTGAACGTGCCAAATGGGTTCTTGGGTGATGACAGCCAACTTTGCCCATAAATAGGATGATTTTTTTTTTTTTTGCTGGTGACATTTTTTCTAAGAGGTCTTTGGGTGAAAGATTCAAAATTGTCGAAAAAATGGGAGTCTTATGGATGGCGATGGTTTCAAAATACAGTTGAGTGACAATGGTACTGGGTGTTAAACCGCCTACCTACGCGTCATCAACTAACCCCCCCCCCCCCCCCCGCCCTTTAACCCTTTGGACATTTTTAAGGAGTACGAAGAATCCCATGGATATCTATAGTGGAGGCCTGGTCCTCTCACGCCCTTAGAGATGGCACCCATAGGTGGCCAAGAACTCGCAGTTCTGGGGGGCAAAAGCGCGTTCAGGGGAAATTCATCGAAGGATAGCGTCCAAAACGCCCTGATTTTCCGCGATGCACGATCAAAATTTCCCGATTTTCCTCAACTTTCTCTTCTTCAAGAAGGGGCCTTCCCTCATTCCCCCGTATTAGCTCGTCACTGAGAAGCCCCTTTCCTCCGACCACCGCTACCCAACTGCGGATTGGGTTCTTTGGGAGTCGTGATGCGAGCTCCTTGGTTTGCACATTTAATTTGGCGGAATAAATTTTCACCTTAGCTCATGTTGAGACAGGGGGCCTAACTAAATCTGTACATACACATTTAAGCGGGCATATAAGGGCAAATAAACGAGGCTTGGAAATAAGTAATGTCTCTTTCACGTTTTTTCGTCACGTGCAGAGTTATCACCCGCGTTTAGTGACCGCTCCCATTCAAATCAGCTAGCTGTTTTCCCGCCGCGAAGCGCGGGCCACCGCTAGTCAAATATGAATTACTGTCAGGACTAGGATTGGTTATTTTAAGTCAGTGATAGTTTTGTCTAACAACAATAAGCTTTTCAATGCGTGTTTGCACTGCTTCCACAGTTCATATTATCTTGATCATTGGTTAAAACAATTTTTGACGCCAAAAACAAAAAAGACATATTTACACAAGCACAAAAATGTTAATCCTACAAAAATTTTAAATAACAGGGGGGTATTAAAAACTGACCCAAAATTGGGGGTACAGGTGTGGCGTCCAAACGGGTAAAAAATCACCATGTTTATAGTTACCAAATTGTACAAAAATATGACCATTATATAGTTGTTTCCAAAATTTCAACCATAATCGTTTGGCTTTGAAATTTCGCACCATTTCATAGTAATCTTCGCAAAATCTGGCCCTTCTTCATAGCAACTCTTTCCCAAAATCTCTAATCAACCTTTTCATTGTGATTTGGCGCGAAAATCTGAAAAATCGACCCATTTTCTTAGTAAAATGTGACCAAACATTTGCAAATGGACCCATTTATATAGTAGCATGACCTCAAAAAGTGACCCATCTTTATCGTAGCCTGGTGTGAAAAACGACCCCTTGTTATAGTAAGGCGTGAAAATGTGAAAATGTGACCCATATCGGCGGCACATATGTACCTACCCTTTTCCACTGAGTACCCCCCCCCCCAAAAAAAAAAAAAAAAAAAAAAAAAAAAAAAAAAAAAAAAAAAAAAAAAAAAAAAAAAAAAAAAAAAAAAAAAAAAAAAAAAAAAAAAAAAAAAAAAAAAAAAAAAAAAAAAAAAATGAATTGTCCACCAATTTCAGATACTCATTAGTTGTCACAAAAAGTGATGACTTTGAAACAGCCACCTGCTGCCATGCTGGAGGTTACCCCATTGGCCCTGTCCTCTCAACAAAAGATTTCTGTTCTATGCATGGGTCAAATCAATTACTATTCATTTATTTACAAATACAGCCCAAAATAGTATATATTTTTTTACATGTTTGATAAAAAAAATGATTCAGGATCAGCTTTGAAGATGCTGATATTCCCCTGTGTGAGGCCTACAATGTAGTACAATTTATCTTTTTCTCAAATTAGGACACTGTCATTCATCAATATTATTGTAAATTTCAAACTAATAATACACTAACACCCTCTTTACAGGAGAGGTAACATGACTCCCTCCCCACACCCCCACCCCACTGGGCAGCCACCCCCAGATGAGTCCTAATCCATCCTTGCAAGCAACACAGGATTACTCTAAGATTGCAAACATACATGCATAGGGTTATGGTTAGGGTCCATCATTCCTTAGATTGATGACCAACTATAAAGGGTGTACTGAGTCCATCCAACAATACACTACTTTTTTTTAGAAATTTCAACTCAATAAGGTCATGTGATCCAACAAAAATCCTATTCCTAACACACAAAAAACCCTAACTGTTACGTTCATTTTAGCCCACAAAGTGCTAGTATTTATGGATTTTCATCATGATCATGAAATGTTTAGTGGTCCTTACTGAACTTCTTACCACTTTTATTCCTATCCCTAAGTACTGACATGTGTTTAGTACAGTATAAGCACATTGCAAGGCATTATGGGATTGGTTAAAAAACCCTCTAGTGGTGACCAACACAGCCTTTCAATTTTGGTTTATGACCTTGGCACCACACCCAACTTTTAGTCAATTTAATAGGCAATATATACAGGGTGTCTCAGAAAGAATTACACCCTAACTATTGGTGACCTTAACTTCAAAAGTGAGTATCACATTTGATAAATTTAAAAAGAATCTTAAACCACAATTATTTTTCAATATTTTAATGTAAACAACACTCGATTCGGTTCAGTAGTTTTGAAGAAACAAGCGATTATGTAACACATGTCAATGGACACTTCCTTCCAAGTTTTGTAATAAAGTGATTCAGACAGAACAGGCGAGAAATAATCCTAATTCTTTCAAATTTCAGGTCTAAGTGGGTAACCCTTGATCTGTGGATGTGTGGCACATTGTTATGTCTGCAACTTTGTCTTGGATTTAGACGAAGACTCCGTCTGATGGCTGCAATGTTCTGTAAAGTTCGGGCGGTTCTCCGCCTTCCACAGCTTGTTCAAATTTTGACTTGTACCCGTTTCACGGTACTTCTTAACATTGTTCAAGATTGTCTTCTTGCAAGGAGGATTTCTGTTGAATTTTAAATAACTTCCTACCTGACCAGAGTAATGTTATGACCAGTTTCGGCATATCTGAAAACCACAAATGCCCTTTGTATGGGCGACAAATGTTGACCAACCACCTTGTCTCGTGCCAGTACATCATATAACACTAGTATAGATTAAAACGATTAGAATTTTGAATTTGCACTCAAATCTTGCCTTTATTATTTAGATGTCGAATCCACCATCTTATTAGAATAAGACGTCTAATTTGAATAAAATACTATTGTGAATAATCTTATTGTTCAGTTTATCCACCTGTTAAAGTAATGATTAAACTTCTCAATTAATTCTACGCAGTGCCACCCCCAAGTTCAACTAACATATTTCACATTTTCTACAGATTTTATTGGTGTTGTTTTCTAATAAAGATGATCATTCTTGTTATTTACCAGGTTTTGTTTTTCTTGTTGGATTTTTGTTATCATTGTCACGGTAATTGTTAATTACTATAATAAACGAACACAATGGCATTGAACTCACAAAATATTAAACAAGGCCGCGGTTCTGGGGAATGAAAAGAAGACAGCTTGAACAGATAACACGAGTAATCAGCGCTAGTTAACATCAAATCTGCATTATTGTGAGCAAACTTGGAAGGAAGTGTCCATTGACATGTGTTACATAATCGCTTTTTTCTTCAAAACTACTGAACCGAATCGAGTGATGTTTACATTAAAATGTTAAAAAGTAATTGTGGTTTAAGATTCTTTTTTTAATTTCTGAAATGTGATACTTACTTTTGAAGTTATGGTCGCCTATAGTTAGGGTGTAATTCTTTCTGAGACACCCTGTAGGGGACCATTTCTTATATTGTAGGGTACAGTGCACATAACATTGCAAGAATCACAATACAGCAAATGATTAACAAGATAATCCTGGATAATATCCTTTTAATTAAGGTTAATTGCTAAATGCAAGCAAATAATGCCAAAATCTTGCATTTGATTAGGTCGAGGCTGAAGTTTGAAGAGTAGGCCTACATCTTCAAGATTTTTTTTTGTAACCTCTTTGGTAAAACTGATACATCCTTGCACTGAAGGTCTCATCACACAGACAACAGTGTAAACACAAGATGAATTACCTTGCAAAGTGTTCTCCTGCAAATATCTCAATCCACCGACCTGCCTAGAAACAGAGCTAACCTATACTCATTGGACAATTTTTCCACCAATAAAAACAGAGACTATAGAAACAATTGGAATACATCCTACAGATTACACAATGGATATTGGAGGCCAAAAACAAGACAATAGCTGCACACAGTGGCCATGGCAGATATAATAAAAAACTTCCCTTGTTTACAAAAAATAGTGAAAGGTGGGTTTGAAAATGGAATACATTCCATTGGCAAGATCTTGTCATGAATAGGCACCAAGGCAAAGTCAGATGTTGGCTCAAATAGATTTTAAGTTACTTCCAAGTATACAACCTTCAGACTAATTATACAACCTTCAGAGGTTAGCTAAAGTTTGTTTTGGGTAGCAATCTGCCCCTGAAAATCTAAATCTAGACCAACAACTTTTAATTTTCAAATTAACATCAGTATTCTGAGAGTCTGACACCCAAATTCAGCAAGATCTGCACCTTTTAGCAAAATTTTGGCTCCACTGAGGTAAAATTGTTTTTTTTTTTAAATTGATAGAAACTTGAAAAGGGGACTGATCCATTTACCAAAATAGGACCTAAAACAGGTCATTCATATACCAAATGGCTGTAAATGAGACCTGTATTTGCAGCATGTTCCCAAAGGACAATTTGTCCGGCCTGAACTATTGGAGTGATGTCATAGCTTTCGCGCAGCTATTGTGCATGCGTATCGTGCACGTCGACTTTGTACATACGCTCACGATTACAGTTGGGGCTTACTGCGATTAGCATGTTTAAGAAGGCATGAATGTATGACGTCACTCCTTATTTCAGGCCGGACGGAGTATACAGTACCGCTTCCCACCAGCACCCCACCCTGGCATATGGAAGCAATTCTGTGCTTGATTTAGACCTATCGGATCAGACTGATATAAAAAGCATGGTCCGATTGAAATTCTGTCATGAGCCAATGTTTGCCATCACAAATAGAATAAACATCAGAAGAGTACGTACCATTGTGCAAGTGCAAGAAGGTCATAAGTGCAATAGCTGCCATGTGACAATATGTGTGCTGCCATGTATTAGGATGACTCAATTTATCTTTCCTTGAGTCAGTGGCTCTTGAAATGGTTCTTCAGGTGACTAAGAATCATTTCAAGAATCATTTCAAGAACCACTGACCAAAGACCTGGCATAATAGTATGTTTGATGGGATTTTCTGATAAATGGCAGCTATTGCACTTATGACCTTATTGCATCCACATGACGATATTTACTCTCTAGTCTAAAGCAAAGAGTTAATTGCCACTTGTTCAAGGAGTTAATTGAGGGACAACAAATTTTGAGTGGAAACACTCTAAGTGTGAAAGTTTGAGGCTTTTCAATATTTTACTCCTTTTGGTAGTCTACACGTGCCCCAAAAGGGCATGTGTGGTCCAGTGGATTGAGCGCTCGTCCCACAATCCAAAGGTCGTGGGTTCGAGTCCCACTGCGGCCAACGTGTTGTGCCCTTCAGTAAG